>CAJPEX010002713.1:6075-36131 GCA_905338405.1 Notodromas monacha
TTTTTTAAGGTTTTTATTTCATAGTTTTTATCGTTGTTCTACGACAATTTATTCAGTAACTTACGCGATAATTTATTAAATAAAACTGTGGAATGGATTATAGAAACGGTTCGGTCCTTCCATACACTTCATCTAAACATCACTCAAGTCAAGTGAGATTTTCAGAGACAGGAAATTGACTAAGTACATTATCCGAGGCGCATCACTGTGGATTTTAACCCAAGTCAAATACTGTAGTAAAATTCCTCACTCGAGCTCAAGAACCAAAAGAACAAGGGCATTTGTTCCTTTTCCCTCGACCTAGATCGAAGGAAGGAAAGAACCACACACACAAAAAACTACTTGTAACTTTCGGAACAACGCATTCAGCAGTTCGTCAAGGTACAACAAACTTGAACGCTCTCTATTCTACAGTACAGGTCATGCCACGTTAAGTGATGAGAAGTGACCCGAAAATGGTCCAAAACAATGATCGTACTTTTTTTTCTCTCTCTCTCTCTCTCAACAACGAACCTGGGATTGATGGAGTCAATGGGGTTCGTGTCTCGGAACCAAGACACCTCTGGTTCCGGGTAACCCACAGCTAGGCACGGCAACACGACGGTTTTGCCGAATTCCGTCATTGTGTCCAGGTTCACTTGGTTCGTCAGGATCGGGCGTTCTGCGATGAAAGACAAAAGGCGAAGTTTGATTTGAGACCTAAGGTCACGAGTCATACGAAAATTCTGCGATGAAAGACAAAAGGCGAAGTTTGATTTGAGACCTAAGGTCACGAGTCATATGAAAATGATGAAAAATGTTGAGTCAAAACCCACGGCAAAAAAAAAAACGTAGTCAAAATAATTGACACAGTTCAACATCAATGAGTTAAAAACCTCACGAACTCAAATTATTAATATCGATAAATGCACTTTGAAACCTCCGTGTATTTCAAAAATGTTTGACTACGACCTCCCATGTTCAAATTGTGCATTGCCATCGTGGTACAGTAGAATCTCGTTATTACGAATATTCGATTGCAACGATTACATATTTTTAGGTCCCTGTCGAATAGCCGTAATGTTAAAACAGTTCTTTTATAACGGATTTTTTGTCACAACGAAACTTTTCCTGGTCCCAACGGCTTCGTTTTAACGACATTTTACTGTGTATTAAATTGCGGTTCTCCAACAGAGTAATACTTTTTTCGAACAGAAATACAATAAAATAAAAGTTCCTCCCATTAGAAATACTTCTTTTTATTCCAAGAGTAACTCAAGAAAATTTATTAAAATTACTGCACTTTGTTGTACTGAGAGGTTATTTTTCTCATTTAAATATATATTCAGCATCGTGTGTACGGAGTTTCCGCCGCGACATAAATTTAAAAAACGTTGTTATTACGAGAAATTCGCACTAAGGAAAAGTTCAGCTATTGGTTTAGGATTAAAACTAAGATAATCGTGTCAATTGTTCAATAATTTTATATCTATGTAAAGAACATAATCTCGCCAGTGTAACTTGTAATTCCAAGCATCTGACCTGACCTCAGCTTTAATCAAACTCAAAAAACGGATTCTTAATACTGTACCAGCACTTATCGCCATAACCTCAAGAAACTGTATTTGCATGCCTTTCCCAACAATCCGGAAATAACTAACCCAGAACATCTACTGTACATGCAAAAGACGTTCGCAATCGGAACATGGAACTGGGAACACAAAAAAAAGACAAATATCATCAGGGAAGAAATGCCTGAATAATTTGGACTAACGTTATTCCATAACAATTTTCTCACACACGTCACTTAGAAACAGAGTATAACTGAACGTGTCACACAGTTGGGAACATTCCAAAGCAAGCAGTAATTATGCAAAAACCTATATTCCCACTCTCATGTCATCGGTGACCCCTGGAACGCCAAATTAGCTTAAGCTCTAATTTCTTACGCTAATGACCGGCTCTTCTTTGGGAACACTACATACTGGAACAAACCCATTCCTCACACACAGAAAGAAAAACACGGAATAATAAAAGGGCTGTCGAAAAATATACTGTTCAGCGAGAAACCCGGAATAAAAGACGAATTTTATGCTAACCATTCGAAAATACTGTATAACTACAGTACTGTTCTTGCTATTCTCTCAAGTTCAGAAGCTTAAATAAAATAAAACTAACAAAACAACACAGGTGGAGTCTCTAAACAAACAAGTTGAAGAGACGATAAATAAATACGTTGTAGAGCAAATTTCGTTGAACAGCACCAGGAAAGAACCCTATCCATGAGAGCAAAAAAAATTTATTCTACAGAGAAAATTGTTAAAAGGAAAATAGTTTTAGAGAAAGTCCACCTCCACAGTAAAACGCAATTACAAGGCATCTCATTATAACGAATCTGTCGTCATACATTTTTCAAGAACCAAGCAGCTTTTTCATAGGCACTATCTTTTCATTCTTATTCCGATAAATTTATTTTCCATGCTAATCCCAAATTATCAGTGCAGTTTAATGAATTGTGTGCCTTCAATCTGAGCATAGGCCATAGATATTAGTTGTAAATTGGCAGAAGAAATGACACATAACTCGTCCAACAGTTTATCATTATGCAAAGCTTTTGCAAAGAAACTGTAGGATCGCAGAAAATACAGTCATTATCTGAAGTTTTAAAAATTCTATTTCGAAATTTAACAATGGCTCATTACTCTTGACTGAACAACTCGTACAGAATTTCCATTTAATTTCATCAAAGAGTTAGAAATGATTTTCTAGAAAAGAGTTAGAAACGCAAAGCTTTTTCCTCTCAAAACTCCCTAAATCAATTTTTTCGAAGGCCTTTTGGAATTTTTTTTTTCTGGGCACAGGAAAGAAAGAAGAAATAAAAAACATAATTCCGTGAGTTTTGAAAGGAAAGGAAAGACTAAATTGGGCAAATTTAGTCCCTGCCTCCAAGTTCAGCATCCTGTCAACTCATTTAAGTCTTGAATCATGTGCTGCAGAAACACTTCGTCATTAATCATCCATGCCTGAAAAAAAATCTTGGTCAGAAGTGTGTCCAAAATTATGAGTCTCAATTAATTTCCTTTGGTTACAAAAATTTTCATTTATCATCCATGTCTCAAAAAATTTTGGTCAAATGTGCCTTCAAAACTATGAGTTACCATAAAAACCATATTTTGGTTACAAGAAAATTTTCTCCAGATCCCTGAGAGTTTGTTGTACAGTTGAACCTTGATAACTCAAACCTCCCTAAGTCAAATACCTCCCCGAGTCGAATTTTTTTAGTCCCTGTTGAATTCCCTTAGGAACAATGTATTAAATATCTCCCTAACGCAAAGCTTTTTCCTCTCAGAACTCCCTAAATCAATTTTTTCGGAGGCCTTTTGGAAATTTTTTTCTGGGCACAGGAAAGAAATAATAAATAAAAAACATAATTCCATGTGTTTTGAAAGGAAAGGAACGACTAAATTGGGCAAATATATTCCCTGCCTCCAAGTTCAACATCCCTGTCAACTCATCTAAGATGCATTTAATGCCAAGAATATCACCATTCACAATTTTGTGCAAGTCTTCCTACAACAAAAATGCTTGGTTCTGTTACTCAAACCTCAATTATTCAAAACCTCCCTCAGTAGAATTTGTTTTTGGTGGCTAGAGAGGTTCAACTGTATGTGGTTTTTTTTAGCAGAGTGCAAGAAAGAGAGAAAGAAAAAAGAATTTAAAAAAATACCCACCGATAACGGTAACTGTTGCACTCGCTGTCACAGGATCCACGTCATCCTCCGACCTGAGCTTCACTCGGCACTTGTACTCCCCACTGTGTCCTCGGTCAGCGGAAATCAATTTCAACGTCCTGTTCCGCAAGTCGTAGGAAAACGGAAGTCCGGTCTCGTCTGTCGGCACCCCGTCTTTGAACCACAATGTTTCCAGGGCCATCAGCGGTCTGTTTGACAATGGACAACAGCAACAACAAAAAAAGAGAAAGAAGACGGATCAATCATCTCTTCTCGATGAGGACAGCAGTGAGTGGAGGGGAACGAAAAAGAAATTACAAATCGTAATAAGGCATCAGGTTCGTTGAACCGACGACGACCCAACTGACTTGATGCTTATCCCTGGCAATTATAACGAATCCTAGCGGAAAATTATTTATTTACCGTATAATTTAAAAAGTCGAAAAAGTCCCCAAAAGACGTCAGTCATTCTAGATCACAAATCTGATAAAACGGATAAATCAACGGTAATAAAAGACGTCAGTGATTTATTAATTCTTTCAGCGCCTCGAAGAGATCTTTAATATAATTTTGAAAATCATTTGAAAACGCGAACCGCCATTTATTTTCAAATTGTACAGAAATTTGATTATTTTTCAACCCAGTGCGCAATATCATGGCATACCCTATCACCGTAAAATAAATAACTCCCAGAAAAAGCTGACACTAGCTTTCTCTGATGTGCAATACGAATTTAAAATTTTCTGCACAGCGTTCGGCGCAAAATATACAGTCTTTTCAAATTATTTCCAGCGATGAGGTGTTCTCCATGAGTCAATCGGCACAAATTTCTTTAAAAAATCATGATACAGTATTAATATTTTTAATCTGATTCTGTGATTTCGCTCAATTCTAAGAAGCATAAAATTGACGATAAATTGACAATAAAAAAACAGGTTATCTTCTTCCTTTTTCGCGGAAGTGCGCTTTTTACGCACTAGGGGCCTTATATTCCTTCAGTAGTTCGTGCTTTACCTAATATTTAAATGTTTGGCAATGGTGTCGCTGGAACCGTTATCCTTAGACGACCAGAACCCACGAAGAGACCAATTCCCATTAAAAATCGTTTTCAATAGCATTTCAATGGAAAATGCATCCAGAAATATGGTCTGATTCATCGATCCTCAGTCACATACAAGGTACGCAATCATGGAAAAAGATTCCAAAGCGTCGAACAAGTCCAAGAAAACCGACCTGACCTATTAATAAACGTCACGAGGCAGGACAGACATAATTACGAATTAATCTCCTCCTCTGAATAACACAGACGATGATCATTCCAATGCTAAGCACATCATTCGACCAGGTTTTTCTCAGGCTTGTCCCGGGAATACCGCTAACCATCCATCACAATCACATTAAAAAAAAAATCGTGAAAAATCGCCAGAGAATGCAACCCTTTTCTTGTCGCAAATCTTTCGGTCCCTCGGCCCCTTTTATTCTTGTTTGTTCAGTATGATCATGGGTTCCCGCCCCCAACAAAAACATAATGAGAAAGCAAGGAAAGAGTTGAGGAATGTGGTTTGCAAACAACGAAGGTCCCCCCCTTATTTTTTTTTTTTTTTTACAGAAGGGACAGAAGAATAAAGAATTTATGCTTGACCGAAGTTGGGTTAGGAAATTATTTTTTCGCAAACCGGGTTCGCACATTATTGGCCTCTCGAGCAGTTTACAAAATCCGAAGACCAGGAACATTTTCTGACGAGAAAACTAAAAAGTAATAGCGAATAACTGTAATCTTTCTGAAACAGTGCCAATACGGCAAACTTGATTTTTCAAGCAGAGGCATCAAATGAAGCAAAAAAGGTCTATTGAGGGTCCATTTTTTTAAAACCTCAGACCGCAATGGTAAGAAAAAGGGAGGAAAAAAGCCCGTCACGAGTTCATCATTTACTAGAACATTAAGCCTCTTCCTTCCACCCAAGAAAAACATTTTTTTTCAGACGAAAAATCGAGGCATAGAAATAAACCCGACCCAGTCGTGCTCATCGTCGTCCGCTGCAACACCGGCATAAATGGTCTGTTGGTTTCTGATTTCTCTGATGATTAGTGACATTAGCAGCTTCCACGGGTCCCTTTAGAGTCACGATCACGAGTCGTAATTGAGGGGCTTACAGATTTTTGAAAAGAAAAAAAGAGAGGAAAAATCTTGGCCACGAAAATAGTTTCGGGATATCGGGTTCTTCGGGATTTCGGGTTCTTTGCCAGAATGGGAGAAGAAAGGTGCGTTGGGGTTGCCACATTATCCGAAAATCTCGTCATTTCATTCCACGATCAATCCGCATTTATGTTTCTCATTGAACCTTTAAAGAAAAAAGTTGGGATCTTAACAATTCAAAGCAGACGGAAGATTGTGAGAAAGCAAATCAGAATTCCCAGGGCTTTCTGGAAAATCAGTGAAAATGAGTTCAACCGCCAGACACGATATTGGCTCGATTTGCAATCAACGATTTTGAGGAAAAGCCATTATTCATACGAGGGTTCTAACAAAAGCTCTCGGAATGGAAATGAAAATGGCGTCTAATCGAGCTGAAAAAAGTATTATTCACGGAAAACATATGCTTTGGCACACACAAAAAAAAAAGCCGCTAATGTGCCGGCTGTCGATGAAAATGGCAGAATTACCTCGAAAGATCTGAAGGCAACCCTTAGAAATAATGCCTCGCTGATTTCAAAAATTCTGAGAGAAAAGCTGGGCTAAAAAATAAATAAATGAACTGGAGGAAGGGCGCCTCATCTTTTGAGTGTATAGCAAAACTCTGCCAGGGTGAATTTTGCAAAACATTAATAAATTGTCAAACAGGGCTGATTTTTTTGCGCCAAAGAATATGTTTTCCCTAAAGAATAATTTTTTTTTCAGCTTGATTAGGTGCCATTTTCATTTCCATTCCGAGAACTTTTGTTAGAAACCTCGTATACATAATGATTTCGAGACAGTTTTTTTTTAAATCCCAGAACAGTGCATGTGCATATGGCAAAACACGACAAAATTAATGCTGAACTCAACTGAAGACATCAATAACACCACCGGGAAAGGATACATATGCTTAATATATATTATTTATTGCAAAGTGTTCGATATTCTCTGCATACGAAGGCGTTCCAGGCGCATTCTAAATAATCTTGTATAGCACTCACATTTTTATAATGCAATCCCATTCATGAACCAAAAAAATGCAGCAGTTGAACCTTTTACAAAAACAGCGACGTTTTTGTGAACACATCTCCATTTCAGCTGAGAAAATCAAAATTTTAAATATTCGTCGAATATTGTATGTTACTGGTTATTTTCTAAATCCTTGGTCTTTCATGCATTCAAAAAGTAAAGTAAACGACTATATTAACACTTCTAATGAAATAAGGTGTTTTATTCATCATACTCATTCCTGCTTCAGGTTCCGGAATTTTTTTTTTTGTAAAAAGGTGAAAGTTATTTCAGACGCGCTGTTTTGGAAGGGCGCCCGTTGTGAGCGGCGCTCAATTATTCAGAACTAAGCGGAATTTCTTTGCATGTTCCACATTTCAGAGTATGAAAACACCGGAAGAACTGTCTGGATTTCACAAGCAAACTCAAAACTCGGCGGGTCCACTAATAGTTCTGGCTTTTTTTATTTAGTTGCTATTGTACCCGTATTCTATAACCTATACCCTTCAAAAGACAAGGCGCCCTAAACGCAAAGCCGAAAACGTAAAGGGAAAAGCGAAGTTTCGGTTGTACGGAGGGTATTGAATCAAGTTTGACAAGCCATCATCACCAAGTCCGAAAAAACCGTCGGAAGAAAAAGCATTCCACGAAGGGATAACGATCAACTAGGTGGCATGCCCTCGCTTCAGGGCAAAAAAAACCGCCCACGCATAAGCACAGAACCTTTAGGAAGTCTCGTAGTGATTTCCAAAAGTTTCAGACATTCTAGAGAATAGATTTTATTTCGCGTCAGAAAAATATTGATCGAAGGTTCAGAGCAATTGTTGGACCGACGAAAAGAAGATTGACATTGCAAGGAAAGAAACATGAATCATGTCGAAGGATTGACTGTGATTTCAGTCTCAATTTCATGTCAGGCAATCTTGGCAGATATTTCTTTTATTTTTGACACAAAATAATTTTTCGATGAATGGTGTCTTCTTCAAATTATGGTAACGAATTCTGCGGCTGAACATTTTTAGTGCGGATATTTTTTTCAAAGGTTTTCATCATACCCATGAGAAAAGGAAAGCTCCAAGATCCAGACGTTCCATTTGCATCATTTGAAGACGACAGTTACTACAGAATTTACTTCAATTAAATGCTTAATGAGACAAGTTGAATAATATCGAGGTCATCATCAGGATCAGCCCAGGAACGTTATGCACAATCGTTTCACACGCTGGCAACGCTTGCTTGTCATCTCGACAATTAACTTTCAGCCAGACGCGACAAATATTACTTGTAACAAAAAATATTTTCAAAGAATCTACGGATTCTTTTCTCGTAAAAATTGGCTAAAAGAATCAAGCACTTTAAAAAAAAGCAATGGTGTCTTACGCTTGATGCCATGATTCACGTCTGAGTAGCACAATCTTTAGAACATTGCCTGAACTTGATTTGTACAGTAATCAATCCTCCCTTCCACTCTTAAATTATCATCCAAGTCTGATGTTCGTTAGACTCGTTTGCGGAGCTTAATTGATGATTGAAGCTTGAGTAAAATTCCTCGAATTCAGAAAATAAATAGCATCTTATTCTTATATTCGCAGGCTCAATTATTTCCGTTTTCGAGACACAAAATATGTGGCTGTCTCACATCCAAGTAAATGCGGTGATTTCCCGCATTAAAAAAAAAAAAAAAAAAAAAAAAAAAAACAAAATTTCGAAAATAAAAACAAAAAAATTTGACTTTTGATGTGAATTGAACATGAATCTGATCAATTTTCAAGTTTTTCAGTAGACAAAACGTTTTCTTGATACATTTGTCACAAATTTCTCCATTATAAACAAGAATCACACATTGGGCTCTAAATTCTTGTGGAAAATTAATAACAAAAAGCTGAAAGTGGCCAGGTACAAGAAATAAATGCATTCTGCATGTTGCAAACTCAATTAGCAGTTACAAAGAAAACGGTAATTTATCAAGTCAGCTTATATCTTGAACCTAATCTTTCAAAGAGAGCGCTGGTGTTACCATTTTTTTTCTTTGCCTAGTCATAAAAGGACAAGTTTTCATTGTCCTCGGAAGCTTCTGTGCAAATTGGGCTTCATCCCAATTCCCGAAGAAAACAGAAATGACCAAATGGTCAGAAAATCCTCAAATATTTAGAAACTTGAAACAGCAAGAAACACAAACTGTAAAACGGAAACTCAATATCAAAATAACAATCTCAGTGGAAATATTCCACATCCTTGAAAACCCTTCTTCCCAAAAATCCGAAGATAGGGACTTCAATTCAACTCGGGCCGCAGTACCGCAAGGATTGTCAGAGTAATTGGCAAATTTGGTGTTTTATAGAAACAGTTTTAAAAAATACCCGTATTTACTCGAGTACCACGCGCACCTTTTTTCTCAAATTTCAGAAGAAAAAAGGGGTGCCCATCATAAGCGGGTAGAAAATTTTAAAGAAGTTCAAGAAGTTATCAGAATAGGAAGTTGTGTGTTAATTAAACTTGATTATAATGGAGAAATTTGTGACAAATGTATCAAGAAAACGTTTTTTCTACTGAAAAACTTGAAAATTGATCAGATTCATGTTCAATTCACATCAAAAGTCAAATTTTTTTGTTTTTATTTTCGAAATTTTGTGGTTTTAGAGTCCCTGAAAATGGGTTGCGCGTCTTACTTGGGGATACAATTTTAGCCAAATTTTGAACTGAAAAACCCTGGTCGAGGGCGCGGGGTACCGCCCAGGTGATTATCAAGACCGAAAAAAATAAATCAACGATAACATGGGCATAAGATATTGGATATGGGAAGTTTTCTGTTCCGCGGGATTTGCGTTTCGGCTTTTGCATTTCCCTTTTCGCTTCCTTCGGTTGTACAGAGGGTATTGAATCAAGTTTGACAAGCCATCATCACCAAGTCCGAAAAATCCGTCGGAAGAAAAAGCATTCCACGAAGGGATAACGATCAACTAGGTGGCATGCCCTCGCTTCAGGGCAAAAAAACCCGCCCACGCATAAGCACAGAACCTTTGGGAAGTCTCGTGGTGATTTCCGAAAGTTTTAGACATTCTACAGAGAATAGATTTTATTTCGTGTCAGAAAAATATTGATCGAAGGTTCAGAGCTATTGTTGAACCGATGAAAAGAAGATTGAAATTACAATTTACAAGGAAAGAAACTTGAATCATGTCGAAGGCTTGACCGTGATTTCAGTCTCAATTTCATGTCAGGCAATCTTGGCAGATATTTATTTTATTTTTGACACAAAATAATTTTTCTATGAATGGTGTCTTCTTCAAATTATGGTAACGAATTCTGCGGCTGAACATTTTTAGTGCGGATATTTTTTTCCAAGGTTTTCATCATACCCATGAGAAAAGGAAAGCTCCAAATTCCAGACGTGCCATTTGCATCATTTGAAGACGACAGTTGCTACAGAATGTACTTCAATTAAATGTTTAATGAGACAAGTTGAATAATATCGAGGTCTTCATCGGGATCAGCCCAGAAACGTTATGCACAATCGTTTCACACGCTGGCAACGCTTGCTTGTCATCTCGATAATTAACTTTCAGCCAGACGCGACAAATATTACTTGTAACAAAAAATACTTTCAAAGAATCTACGGATTCTTTTCTCGTAAAAATTTGCTAAAAGAATCAAGCACTTTAAAAAAAAGCAATGGTGTCTTACGCTTGATGCCATGATTAACGTCTGAGTAGCACAATCTTTAGAACATTGCCTAAACTTGATTTGTACAGTAATCAATCCTCCCATCCACTCTTAAATTATCATTCAAGTCTGATGTTCGTTAGACGCGTTTGCGGAGCTTAATTGATGATTGAAGCTTGAGTAAAATTCCTCGAATTCAGAAAATAAATAGCATCTTATTCTTATATTCGCAGGCTCAATTATTTCCGTTTTCGAGACACCAAGTATGTGTCTGTCTCACATCCAAGTAAATGCGGTGATTTCCCGCATTAAAAACAAAAAGCGCGTAAAACGAATTCCGGAACGTGAAGCGACATGAAACTTTTTGTAAGCCCCTCCTGAAACCTCAAACATTCTTCCCGTTAATAATCCGTTTCGGAACTCTCATTTTCACGGCTGACTTCTAAAGCCATTGTGAACACCACCGGGGTTTTTCGAAGCTTTCCGACAGCGTACGCTAATTTAGGAAACGTTATTCGTCATTACGTTCCAAGACCATCAAATGAACGATATTTAGCACACGAGGAAGCGAATGATGAACGCGCATATAAGAATGAAAACGATGGGAAATTATTGAGACTTCGAAACTGGGTGTGTCCATGGAATTTCACAGAGAAGTACCGAGATAAAATCACTACAGTATGCAGAACTGACATATTCACTAAGAATTTCGAACGTACGATTAAAATGAACCACCCGAACCTGTTTCCCTTCACGTCAAAATTAATGCAATGATCAATAAATACCAGTACCTACACAAAAACCATTATTTCAATCATATCCTCTCAAATGTTTCCAGAAGTTGTTCCCCCAGAAAAAAGTTCAGTTGAAAACTAGTCTAATACACGTATGAAACAAGAATCACACATTGGGCTCTAAATTCTTGTGGAAAATTAATAACAAAAAGCTGAAAGTGGCCAGGTACGAGAAATAAATGCATTCTGCATGTTGCAAACTCAATTAGCAGTTACAAAGAAAATGTTAATTTATCAAGTCAGCTTATATCTTGAACCTAATCTTTCAAAGAGAGCGCTAGTGTTACCATTTTTTTTCGTTGCCTAGTCATAAAAGGACAAGTTTTCAGTGATTTACCAAAATTTGTCCTCGGAAGCTTCTGTGAAAATTGGGCTTCACCCCAATTCCCAAAGGAAACAGAAACGAGCAAATGGTCAGAAAATCCTCAAATATTTAGAAACTTAAAACAGCAAGAAACACAAACTGTAAAACGGAAACTCAATATCAAAATAACAATCTCAGTGGAAATATTCCACATCCTTGAAAACCCTTCTTCCCAAAAATCCAAGATAGGGACTTCAATTCAACTCGGGCCGCAGTACCGCAAGGATTGTCAGAGTAATTGGCAAATTTGGTGTTTTATAGAAACAGTTTTAAAAAAATACCCGTATTTACTCGAGTACCACGCGCACCTTTTTTCTCAAATTTCAGAAGAAAAAAGGGGTGCCCATCATAAGCGGGTACAAAATTTTCAAGAAGTTTTAGGAAGTTGTGTGTTAATTACACTTGATTATAATGGAGAAATTTGTGACAAATGTATCAAGAAAACGTTTTTTCTACTGAAAAACTTGAAAATTGATCAGATTCATGTTCAATTTTTTTGTTTTTATTTTCGAAATTTTGTGGTTTTAGAGTCCCTGAAAATGGGTTGCGCGTCTTACTTGGGGATACAATTTTAGCCAAATTTTGAACTGAAAAACCCTGGTCGAGGGCGCGGGGTACTCGAGTAAATACGGTACATCAACATCAGAATAGGGTGTTTAGTCACCCCAGTTGTAGCCCAACCAAATTCTCAAGTTTTTTTTTTAATTATTACTTGAAACGATCTTGAAACTTTCTCAGCACTACACGCCGAATAAACGGAAATGAGCATCAGGAGGAAACACAATACAATACTGTAATCACAGAATAAATTGTCCTCACCTCGCATTAGCGATGCATTGCAACTGGGTGCTGGAAGTGCCCTTGGTGACACGGATGTCCGTCGGCGGCACGATGATTTGCGGCGGCACGACGTCCCTTCCGGTCTCGCGGATCGAGAGCCCGAACCAGCCCGAGTACTCTTCCCGGGGAAACTCCAGGTGCCCATTCGTAACCTTGGCCCGATACGACTTGGCATCGGCATAGGGATCCGTGTCGAGGATGATGAGCTGATGTCGAGGCTTCGTCGTCATCACGTACTTGACCCCGTAGATGTACGGGGAGTCGGAGGATTCCCACGTGATGGACGGTTCCGGGTAGCTGTTGAGTGTGTTGAGTTGAATCACGGCTGCCTCGCCGGAAGACACCGACACGGACTGGTTCGTTTTCGGCCCCACATCAGCCAAGTCTGCAAAAAAAAATTACCATAAAAATGCAGTAATATGACTAATATCTCACTACAACAAACATCCTTTTTTTTTTATTCAGTCCACTACAAAAAATTTTCTCAGTTTCCAACAGAACGCCCCAACAGGTACATGCTGAAGCGATTTACAAAAAAGCCCTGGTGCCTGCGGTAATGTGAAGTTTTTTTTTTTTTTTAAAGGCGTTCAACTCACAGGCGACGGAGACTTCAACGCGTTCGGAGAAAATGGATCCAACAGCGTTCCTCGCGACGCAATGATACCGACCCGAATCGGATCGTTGGATCGAGGAAATCCGCAGAAAGTGTTCAGTGTTGAAATCACCCAAGGGTCTGTCATCTTTGAACCAACGGTATTCCGGTTGAGGATTACCTGCGGAAAAAAAGGGAGAATAAAATAAGAATTATACACAGCATTAATCGCAATTTGAGAAAAGTCTCTCGCAATTCGAACGTCGAAAAAAACAGCCTTTAAATTTGCAGATCAGATCGCAGATTGCTTTGATCACGTCCGCGCGACCATGAAATGCACAACAAACTGCTTCCTTTTTGATTTCTTCAAAAATGACCGAAAATTATTTTCGATTGCAAAAATTTCAACAATTCTTACTTTTAAGAAGTGATGACTTTGTGAATGTCCTGAAGGTCTTCATGCAATGAGAAACATGGACTCAAGAGACAAATCTGATAGAAAAACTTCGGGCATTTTAGAATGCTTTTCGCCCCCCACAAACACAAAAGTTTGATCTTTTTCACTTCATAATTCCTCTCATTGAGCACCTCGTCCCTGATTTTGTGTGAGTCAGAAACAGAAAATAATTGCAAAGTACTGTACGTTTCTTTTGTTTTTTCACCACAAAAAAGTCTGCAAGTGATGGTTGATTCTGGTCTAAGTAAGAATTTGTTAGCGTCGAGGCGCGTGAAAATTTTGTCTATATGCTTGTACTGTACCATGTTTTTTTTCAATTGTCATATAAATAATGTTGCAAAATATTTTTGATGAATTAGAACCTCGATTCAGATTCAAAAATTATTTAATTCCATTTTACACAGTTTATAATGAATTCTAAAACATTTTCCACTGACCATTCGAATAACACGCATTTGGTCATCCGAAATTGTATTTTAGCATATGCTTACAAGATTTGATCGTGCAACATTTTTATTTAAAGTACTTTACAATCTTTTTGAAATGTTCCCGACTGCAAACTTGTTTTCGACCCCTTTGATACATAAACAAAACTAGTTTTTTTTTTGTTTTGCAGACCTTCAACACAAAGCTAAAACAAACCGTTCTCACTCGTCCACTTGCAAAGTAAGTTTTCATTCGCTTTGGAAGCCAAAACTGATGAAATTCAACCAAGCAGAAATTCTTTTGCAAAATTGAAAAAAAAGTTCATTTTCAATGGACGATTTTCCAGAGAACGATCAACAGGAACGGTGTTCAGATAACGATTATAGCGGATCGCAAAATTTCTTTGTTCGAGGAAAAAATATACGAAAGAACTAAAACCTGTCGGGGAAAACGTGAGATTTAATCGTTACACAGAAAATAACGCTTGACAACGAGGTCGTGTATCTCAGGAGTACTTTCGAAATGAAGAATAAATATATCGTAAATACAGTATATAAGTCATCAACAAAAACATGAATAAATAACAGATGCAACTCCGCCCACGAAGTACTCTCAAACCACACACAAAATGATGAATACTTTCCATGAGAGTATTTTTAAATACGGTACAACCGAAAAATAAACTAAAGTATAAACTGCACTGTTTTTTCCAATGCGAGGAAAGCTACCCAGAAGTTCCGTGCTTTCAATTATCAAGCGATTTCCGCGTTTGACCAATTTTGGCAAGAGAAAATAGGCTCGAAAATGAGTCCACCCTTTTCTTAATGGGAGTAAAAAGAACGATCTTTCGCGAAAATCACGAACCTTTCACACACAAAAAAAAAAAAAAACAATCGGGCAGATAGTAAATGTTCGATTTAAAATGTTTCCCTTTATTCCGTTAAAAGTCAGAAAATAAATGAAGAATAGAACCAGAAAACTCACCGATCGCTTGACACTGCAAGATTTTAGTGGAACCTTCGCTGACCACGCTGCCGGCTGAGGAAGGCTGAGTGATGAATCTCGGCGCCTGTTCGTGATCTGGAAAGATTCCAAAGGAGAAAAAATGCTCATTACACCATCTTTTTTTTATTCTTTTTACTTCTTGACCACTCAAGAGCAGCCATAATTCAAGGAGGCACGAAAAGTCAGATTTCCGCGAAGAATGCGCCAGGTTGAGATGGACTCACATCCATCCTTCGTATATAGTGGCGATAAAAGCTTCTCTCAGACAACATCACGAAGAGTGAGTCCTCCCTTTTCCGGGAAATAATTTCATGAAGTGATTTTTACAACATCAGAATGTTCCACCATATTTATGCATGTGTTCGATTCCTTTTTTTTCAATTATAAGACACGCCTGAATTCTTTAGAAGGTGAGGGTGACGTTTTAAAAAGTTTGCGGACGGATTTCACGGGGAGCGTCAAATTTTGCGTGGGAATTCAATAGGGCATTGAATTGAACACGAAAATACTGTACCTTTTCAATACATTATATTAGCAACAACAACAAAAAACTGTTGGTTAGTTGTTCACTTCAACGTTTCAAAAGTCACTTCGAGGAAAAATAAAATTTGAACAGAAAAGAGGGAGTTATCAGATGCATTTCAGCATTTGAATTTTAAATCCGCGGTTTCTCTTGTTAAATTCGAAAACTGCTTCGAAATTTATTCAGTACATGTCGAATAAATCAGTCTTTCGAATCGAGGCAATTTTGTTTTTTTTACTACAGCGAGTCCCCGCATAACGAAATTTTTAAACGGGGAAAAAAGTAACTCAACCGACGAAAAGATTTCACAAAACAAAATGGTACGGTCCAAAAAATTCTGAGATTTCAACAAGTTCCCTATTAAAACCTCAGAATTTTTTTCAATAATTGAGGAAAACGGGTTTAATTTTGTCTCAGCTCGTGAAATTTAGAAAGCTCAGAGCACAAACACGTCGGATACTTAAATTTAATACTTTTAAATTCACAAAATATGCAAAAAACATAAAAAAAAATAATAGCTTTAACTGTTTATTATGGCCTTTTTGGAAAGTGTCCGAAACGAATTAAATCACTTCACAATGCAACCTCGAGGGAAATCGCGTTTCGCATCAAGAAACTCCCGCATAACGATAAAAAAAAATAATAGCTTTAACTGTTTATTATGGCCTTTTTGGAAAGTGTCCGAAACGAATTAAATCACTTCACAATGCAACCTCGAGGGAAATCGCGTTTCGCATCAAGAAACTCCCGCATAACGCAACAAAATCCACGAACGGATTTAGTTTCGTCATGCGGTGACCCACTGAATCTCATAAACTATAGGATTTCGCAAGCGAATTCCAAAATTCCCTTCAATTTTGCTCTTCACAATCGCAAAAAAAAATGCATAAATACAACAGTACAGCAGGACTCGCTTTCTCTTCAAAGAAATCCAAGCGACGACCATACAAAACAATTTGTTGTAGAGATCCCCTAAAACATGGGAGGAGAACCCAATAGGGGGGGGGGGGAATCCGCTAAACTGAGAAAATCGTCATAGACAAGATCTTTGTAGAGAGAGACAGAGTCCTCCTCCAGTTTATGTACTGTACTGTATTTCCTTTTTTTTTCGATAAATTTAAACGGCGTTCTTCATGGAAAATAGAGACCACACGCAGTGACACGGGCGGAAACCCAGTAACATGCTTCAACACCAGATACAATAAATCGGAAGTTCGGGCGAGGCGATTCCTTCGCAAGACGCAATTGAAAAAATAAGTATTGAAAATAAAATAAAATAAACCTCCCGAAAAACGAATTGTCCTCGACCTTCCATCACGCAATATCCCGCTTCTCGGCCCCAAAAAAAAAAATATATATATATATATAGAGTTTTTCTTCCAGTCCTCATCGCACAAAGGCCTTATCATACAGTAGTCGTGAACAAAAAAAAAAGAAACAAAAATATTTCCTTCGTCACTTTCCTCCTCATCCGGCAGCAGGAAACACAAGCTGTGCCTCCAGGAAGCCCCAGGACACCCGCGGGGAGCAGCTCCCTTTTAAAACACACGTGCACGCGAATAAGCTCGTGACTTTCCCCCAAACAGGCCTGTTCATTAATGTTCGAAGAACTGCCACCAAGATTTGAGAACAAAGAAATAAAAAATAAAAATTCGCAAGATCCGGTTTCCACCGGAAACCAATCGATCCGACATGAGGGGAAGGGAGGAGGGTTTCAGGTTAAAACGGCGGAAGTCAAACGGAAGCACTGAAACAAGACAATTTTAATGGTCTCAAGGGAATAATCTTTGTTCCCAAGCGCATCTGCGTAGATTCGCTTTTTTTTTCAAATACGCTTACATTTCTCTTCATGCAATTTTAAGGTTACAGATTAAATAAAATAAAACAAAGCTTACAGCATAACTCCGATAATACCGATGATTAAACTTGGCGTTTTGGTCCGAATTACAAAACAAAACCGATGTTTCAATAAGGACAGTTTTCAAGTCGCAACGTAAAGTACATAAAAACAGAGCTTTTCAAGTACAGTACAGTACTGCAGTTGTACGCGAGATTTTCTCGAGAGATCAGGTGGGATTTCAAAGAAAAATTAAATTGGTACGAGAAGTTAATGGTGTAGAACTGTAGATCATGAACAGGTGTAATGTACTGCAGAAATTGAGAATATTGCGCAATAAAAAGTGAAAAGGTGAGCAAAAGACTCAGAAAAATCCTAGAAGGGGAAATCTGAATTTTACTTGCATCTTAAGCGTAAATGTTGAAAAAAAAGTCCTAATACGCTTTTATCTTTGATCAAGTCGGATTTCTCGGCAATCCTCACTGACATACACTACATTTCTATTCCTGTAATTCAATCTACAGCAAAAATCTCGTTACAACTCAGATGTTGGGACCAGTAGAATAGATTTGTTGTAACGAAAAATTCGTTATAAAATAACTATTTAAACAGTATATAGCTAATGGCCAGGGACCTAAGAAATGACTTCGTTCAAATCGAATATTCCTTGTAACGAGATTCTACTGCATGAAGAGGAGGAGAATAACTAAATGAAAAGTTCCGGTCTCAATTCAACGAAGTACAGGCTTGTATTTTTTTATAGTATGCGTGAGAAGCAGTTGAAAAATGTATTCGAATCTCAAGTCATCATCGTTAATCAAATCCCATCAATCCACATCGACATCAACACTTTAGATTAAGCTTCGAAATCCTCACAGGTCATCCTGACACTATTTCGTAATCAGGCTTGATTTAATGCTCGAGCATCTCGAATCCGACGTAAGACCTCGAACCCATTTCAACCCCAACTCACGTTTTCATAATCCTCACGCTTCAGTATCAGCACGAAAATCCTTTCACAAAATAAAAATAAAACACATTACTTTGACGGGTGATATTAAATTATCAAAACAGAGCAACTCATGTAAGCGTCAAATAAACAGTCTGCTACTTGTATAATTCATCTTTTGAATAGAGTTTTTACACGTTTCGCAAAATATTTCTGGTTAGCTGCGAGGCAATCCGTGCTGAATGAAAACTGAAATCGTGATGACCAACAAACGCAATCTCTTCAAAATATTGACTATTTCTCGCGGCCGAGAAAAAACTCGTTACTGGACAAAAGTAGAACGAATTTATTCAGATTCTCCATGGTCTGAACATGAAATTCCTCAATAATTGGTCAGAAAGAATCGCAGAGAAAAATTCCGCCTGAAAGATGTCACCGAAATTTCGCCTGTTATTTTCTAAAAAAAAAAAAAAAGAACGCAAACGAAAATCTCTGGGTCATGTCATGATGGCGACCTGAAATTAGGCCGCAGAGGAAAGTGACGCCGAGAAGTTACAATACCACAAACCTATAAAGCCAGAAAAACCCAACTTGGGCTGAGCACCCAAATTAAAAATAATGAATTCAGCAGTAATTTCATGGATTGAAGTTACTGTTGAGTAATTTCAATCTTGAATAATTTCAATTTCGCAGTTCTCCTATATCCAGTTCTATACTGAAAAAATTAAAGTTCTTCTGTGCAATCAGACGAGAAATTGAAGAGACCATATATTCATTTCCGTCGAATACGATTTTTTAAAAACACTACAAAAAACGAATTCATAGTTAATATCGAACCTACACTCATCCGGTGCTTTTCAGAGTATTTTTTCTTCTACTCTTCCATTAATCTTTGAAATTGTTTTTAGAAGGACAAGTAAGCAGTTTTATTTTTCAGATTCCCGGTACTGTATTAATACATTCATCAGTTAAAAGATTTCAAATATTTATTACAATGCATTGGCTTTTGGGAAAGGTCTTTGGTGCAGTTGAATCTCGACATAAAAAAGCGATTGGGACCTTTAAAAAGCTTCGTTATGAACGAAAATTCATTAAACAGAAATTACTGTATAATTACTTTGTGGCTCCTGGATAGGGACCCCCAAAAAAATCATTGGAGGTAGGAATTAATAAGGCATAACGAGATTCTACTGTACAGTATATATTTATTTTATTTTATATTCGTGGAATTTTATCCCAAAACATTCCTGAAACAACAGCGACCAGTGAGTCGGATTTCGTCTGAAAAGACCCTCTCAGGAAGCAGAAAGTCACGGGTTACCGGCCCCACACACACACAGACACACACGAAAGTACGAAGGAAGGTCTAAGAAGGGAGTAAAGCAAGGTGTGTTCATCACCCCCCTTTTACACCTGATTTGCATAAGCAAAGTTTTCTGCCCACTAAGCATGGAGTTCGAACTCAGGACTGGCGCCGACACACGGTGAAGTAGTGGAATGCAGACAGACGAAAGGTCTTATTTTCTGCGGTGAAGAAAAGGGGAGGGTTTTTTCCTCGTAGTAATTTTTACCCGAGGTTTTCCTTCTTTCCTTCCCCCTCCCCCGAACAGAAACAAGATTTCCAATTTCAAAAAGTATTATGAAGCACAAGGCGTTTATCCTTCTCCGTTATATGTATTTTTTGAAGAATCTTCTCGGTATTCGTGATGGGCTTACCCAAGCATGTTAATAAATTTTCAAAATGCTGTACCCATACGAATGAGCTCGAACAAAACTTTCGATTTTACAGCTGATTCTCGAACTTTTCACAAATTATATACTGTACATTACTGTATATTGTACAATACTGTACTCGCACTCGTACATAAGATTTCCTTGCGCCACAAGACGTGATCAGCAAAACGCATGTGAATTTCTTAATTCACACCATTGTTGCTACATTTATTTGCTCAGTAACCTGGTATTCCAATTAAACTTAGAACGATAGTTCAAGATTCTGATAACCCAGTCTTGAGATTCCAAAAAAAATAGGTTTCCATCACCAGACCGACAAGGGGTTATTTTAATTTTTCAAAGAATGAATATAAATGTAATCTCATTCCAAGTTTTTTTTTAAATCTTACTCTGTTCAATTTTTCAATAGAGATCCATTGTTGATATCATGCACCTTTGAGGAAGATTTACGAGACATATTAAGGCTGCTGAAACAGACCGTTATTGCTTTGATACTTCACAGACTCAATCAAAATCACACCACCTTCCTGACAAATACGGTACAGTACTTGTATTGCACTGAAGCAAGCTCAGCCACAAACTGAGAACAGTACTGGACCAAAGCTGTCAACAAAACGTCTTCCGACAAATAAAACCCACAAACCCAATTCGTCAGCCACTGCTAGTAAATACAAGGTTCGACCTTCATGTTTGGTTGGCAAGTCAGGGAGAGAAAAGAAAAAAAAAACAACATGCCGCAGTCAAGTTGTTGTATGCACAGGTCAACTCATTCACAGGAGTATATTAACCTCATGACATTTAGCGTTTTTTCATCGCTTGATGGAATGATAGCCAAGACAACAGCGTAATTTGTTATGTTGATTACTCCCTGCATGCCTGATGACTTGTCTCACACTAGGTCGAGTCGGTTTCACAAGTCAACAGCAGAATTCATTTTTTTTGCTCAATTTATGAACCGTTAAAGCGTGGGCCTACAAACCTCAATTCTAAAAGAAAAATTATTTTCCATAAAATATTTGTATATAAATAGAAAAAATACGTCAGTGAAAATTACCTATAGGCTCAATTTTAGAGTAGAACTTGGATTTCATTATTTTTTACCAACAAAAATATTATTTTCTATCAAATATATGTATACAGTATAAATAGAAAAAACACGTCAGTAAAAATTACCTATAGGCTCAATTTTAGAGTATAACTTGGATTTCATTATTTTCTACCTACAAAAATAGTATTTTCCATCAAATATATGTATATAAATAGAAAAAATACGTCAGTAAAAATTACCTGTAGGCTCAATTTTAGAGTAGAACTTGGATTTCAAGTCCATGAAAATCAGATACGATATGAACTTGTACAATTAATGTTTGAGAAAATCGCGAAATTTGTATTTTTCACACAGGTAATAAGGAAGTCGACTTTTCTAGGTAATTTAAAAATAAGGCAATGCCTACTTGTTTATTCGAGTGGCATTTTCTTGCCACTCATGAATAAACAAATTAATAAACCGGGCGGCCTGATTCTTGGAATTTCTGCATGATTAGGTCGTGATGTAAAATTTGATGAGCAAAAAGATTTTCCCTTGGGCTGCTGAATACCGATATACTAAACTGTGCGATTTTTAAAGTCAACCACGGAACAGTTTTTACGAAGATAAAATTCTCACAATTCAGAAAAAATAAGCTTGAAAAATGCGTTTTGAATTTCGAGTTCGCTGGTATTGAACTCTGTTATAAGGAAGCAATTTTCTAATTCCCTTCAATCAGGCCATTTCCGCAAATGTGTGCATAAATTCTAGGTGTAGCCACAGTGATAAGTTTTTGAACATACGAATTCAACTAGTAATTGAGAAAATGGGCAAAGAAAAACAGGGAAATATACTTGATTCTCGGACGATTGAATAACACGGACTCATTAAATTGAATGATTAAATTCTATTCTTTCAAAGAACATCAGAGGGGGAAAAACAATATTCTTCGATAATTAGAATTATGAAGCGCAGCAAAATTTTGTATTTCGGGTCAACGAAATACAAAGGTTTAAAATCCTAAATGGATTTTTTTTTCAACTCGTGAAGTTCTTCTTCTCAACTCTGGCATCGCTGTTCAAGTTACAGTGACGCACTCAGAGAAGCCGCCTCAATTGATAACCTAAATGAAATTACACGGACGCCACTCAATCCGTCAACGCCGTTTTCAACTCCATCACTTGAAAACCCTGGTGATCGCTGCTCTCGCTTCTACACGTGTATAGTAAGTCATACATAGAGAAGCAAAGAGAGAGAGGGAACCCATTTGCCAGTCCGAAAAAAAAAAAGACCATCATAAAATCCAATCAACGCACAGCTTCAGCGTCTCTTCTTATGAGTCCTCACTTACAATTCGCCAACCGACCGATAAGAGCTTTAGACGGCAAGAGAAATGGAGGTTTATTCAGAAGCGCGAAAATTCCGAATAGATGAACTTATATTTTAGCCTGGGACATTTTTTTTCCCTGGGGATGGCGTTTAATACGCATCTTATCTTTCTCTTTCGATCAAATTAGCATCCGAAATAATAATATCTTCACAGAATGGACTTCGCTATTATTTCTTCAACATCGGACAACGGACTTAATCAACTGTAAGAAAAAAAAAAGAGACTCTGGTAAGAAAATTGTCGCTGCTTTGAAAAACGTGGACGCTAACATAATTTTGCGATTCGATGACAGCTTCTTTGATATTCTTGACTGTGTTGATGAATCTTTTCCTGGATGTTTTTTACTGTCATTTTGCGTCTGCAACCTAAATGAACCGGTCACCTAATCAGGAACTTGGAAGAATGTTTTCTGGTTAGTTCAGTACCCTCGAATTTTCAATTCAGACAAATGATCTGTAATATTTCGAGAATATACAAGACGTTTTCTTCTTCTCGGCTCAGGCGATATCAAAAAAGTCTCACGATGTCAAAAACTGGTGGATGGATACCGGTACTCATACTTTTTATAAAGATGTTTGAATCAAATATAAGAGTTATCGACATGACTCAATTTATTTTTGGTCAGCATGAAACATGCGCAAATTTTACCTCGCGTTACAAAAACTGACAATTTGATGGCCAACTATTTTTTTTGCCATGAACCCTCAAAAATCTTTGACCGGCTGGTGCCAATCAGGGATTGGAGAACACTATTCTAAATTACACTTAAGATTTACTCATCTGTTTGGTTTTTTAGTAAACCACGAAAAAAAATCAGCGTGCGAGAAAATTGTGAACTGCATGGTAAAACTATATTAACATGTGATCCTGATTGATAAAAATCCAACCTTCTTACGCATTTTTAAAAAACATTTTCGATGCCCAGATGTCGCTGTATGGGCATACTTTCACGTGGTAATATTTTTTTTGCCATATGAACCCTCAAAAATCGTTGACCGGCTGGTGCCAGTCAGGGGTTGAGGAACACTATTCTACAATACACTAAAGATTTTCTCATCTGTTTGGTTTCTCAGTAACCAAAAAAACCCCCAGCGTACGAGAAAATTGAGAACTGCATGGTAAAACTATATTAACATGTGATCCTGATTGATGAAAATACAACCTTGTCACAATTTAAAAAAAAAACAATTTCGATGCCCAGGTATGGCTGCATGATGGGCACCTCCAGCTCGTAGTGTTTAAAGCCACCAGAAGTTCCTTGACAATATAAGAAATCTGCGATTTACTGAGCAATTTGAAAACGGCGTGTTGGTCATACAGTAATATGTTCAATAGCTCAACAGCGTGTTGGTCATACAGTAATATGTACAATAGCTCAACATGTGATCCTCATTGATGAAAATACAACCTTCTCACAATTTTTTAAAAACAATTCCGATGCCCAGGTATGGCTGCATGATGCGCACCTCCTGCTCGTAGTGTTTAAAGCCACCAAGTTCCTCGACAATAAAAAAAAATCTGCGATTTACTGAGCAATTTCAAAACAGCGCGTTGGTCATACACAGTAATATGTACAATAGCTCAAAAGACGAAGTGGGTCCACGTGCTTCCTTCGCATACACGCGCTAATGCTGTTCCATCAATCCCCGCCGAGACAACCCGATTGATCGCTCCTCAAATGCCGCGCATTCCTTCGCGTATACAGCACGGCGGCCAAATGAGAGAAAAAAAGGCCTGACTGGCTTTTCAAGCACAGCTACAGCATGCTAATCAATCTGCATATCATTTTATGAAGAATGGGGGACGAGGGGGGTTTGAGATAGAAAAAAAACAAAAACCCGTTGGAGTAATTGGAACATTGAGGAACTGGTCCAGCAACTCCGCCATTTCTACAGCGGGATGACGTTGAATCGAAAAGACTTGGTAAACATTCTGGGAGGTTTTTTATTTCTTTTTTCAAAGTCGGCGTCTTTGTGATGTTATTATTTGTCATGTCACGTTCTTATGCTTGAGAGATGGTGAAAAAAAGAACTGCCTGACCTGAAGGGTCAATGTGTGTTTATCTTTGCTCGACAGAAGCTATGGAGAACAAACTATTTTGGCTACAGGAAACATTAATGAGATTTTTGATGCAACTTTGAAAATTAGACTTTGACAAAACGACCGATCCATGAGATTAAATAGGCATTTCAACGCTTCCCCCTGTCAAAGGTCATTTCAACTGCAGCATATTAATTAAAAATTACCAAATACTTGACCCTTTCCTTGTTAAACAAATCAATAAAAACAAAAACGGGACTCAGGCGAGCATTTTGATAGAAAAAACGTCAAACTTATGAATAAAACCTCGTTACAAAGAAGGATCTGTAAAATAGCTTCGTCAAAAGGAAGAATTTTGTGACGAGCGAACTCAAAAAAAAAAATTGCAGCTATTGGACAGGGACTCGAAAATCGAATTCGTTGCAATCGATTATTCGTTCAAACGAAATTCGTTCTTAACGAGATTCTCCTGTACTAGAAAAAAATGCAGTCGAGTTGGTTTTTTATTATATTCACCTTCTTAGATCATCTAAATCTTCGGGATACACAATTCTTTTAAACATGAACCCAAATGATAAATCAGCACATTTCGATGTTTGTCAATTTATGAAACTCGCTCGCACGTCTTTTGACGCTACTCGCGAAATTTTAGGGCGCTCTTATTCGTGTTCCATTCTCAGCACGGAAGAGAAACGCTTCTAAATTTGCAGAACTGCGACGGTGAAACGTGTCAAATTTTCAAAAGACGACAAGGTTGCCAAAACGTTGTTTACTTCACTTAATTCGAATCCCAAAAAAAAATGCCTCACGGATTTTCAGAATTCGTTGTAACGGATTCTGACGGATCGTAGTAACGGATTCTGAAAATCTTCACGGATTTTCATCGGCGTTAGACGATTCAATCGACGGGCAACTGTGGCAAATGAATGGAGACCGTCGCAGCGGAAAAATACTGCATTACTACGTCAACTATACCCTCATTCGACCAGACCAGCATCAAATCAAATTGAATTAAATCAAATCAAATCATCAACCGAAAAGTTCGTCCCCACCCGATTTTTTTTTTTATATTTATTTTTTTTTGTCCGCACCAACGCCGAGCTCATAAACGCGCACCAAAACAACACAGAACCGCAACGGCGAGCTCATTAACGCAATGCCTCCGAGATCGGCCTCAGGGATAAGACTAATCAGCCGAGATTAAACCGTTGCCGCGTAGGTTTCGCGATCACAAGCCCGAAGATTTATTTTATATATACTGTACATTAACGACAAAAAGAAAGAAGAAAATCCTCGCCTCTCACATGACGGAAAAACAATGAAGCCCATCCTCGGAAGAAAAACATAATAAAGAGCGAGCAGCTTAATTAGATGCTTTACTTTACGGAACTCCTGCGCGGAATCTCTCGGCATACCGAAACTTGACATTAAAATTCGAGAAGACCTGAAAACCTTGGCGAGAGAATTTCAAAACTCTAGACAACGCGGCAATTTGTATAAACCCCGTTGCCCATTAGAAGGAGAAATTCCGATTCAAACTACGCGGCAACGAAGGCACAAAGATTCCTTTCAACTTGATATTCCTACCCCCAAAAGCAAAGTCGCCGTCGAAATTCACTCAAAATATTGTTGCACACTCATGTCAGGCTATTGAAAAAAATTTCAGTCCGTTCACATATCAAGTTTAGGGACAAACGCAAATACTGCTAAATACCCCGCAATAAAATATACTTATCATTGCAGTACCGGTATTTTATCTTTCGTTGCAAGATACAAAGATTAATTTCCAGAGGTACTATACAGTTCTTTTTTCCTGACAATTCCGAAAAATTATTTGTGTAATGATATATTCATACAGTACTGCATTTCCAATCGCACAAGAAAAATACTTATAGAAATTCCATACTTTATTATAATGTATTCGTTCGATTTACAGAACATATATTTTCGCAAAAAACTACGCTTCTGGTTTGGGTAGAAAATGCGCAATACCTGCATTGCATAAAAAACAAAAATAAAAATCGGTATATTACTTTGTATAATCTGAAACAAACGAAAACATTCCATAAATCATTTAAGAATTTTTTAAATATTAAAGATACAAAATTTTTCATGGAAACATTAGACAGTAGGGGTCGGGAAAATGTCGATCCCACGTTTGAATTACGAAAGTTCAAATCATTTTACAGAATGGACTTCAACTGCCACTTTTTTTTCAACTTCGTGCAATGGACCTAATAAACCGCAAGAAAAAAATGGCACTCAGGATTCTCGTTTTTCAAATTTCGCACGACTTACATAAAATTTTTACAAACAACTAACTGTCCATTCGCTTTCCAAAAATGAACAAACAAAAAATACCTGAATATCAACACCCGAATTTATGTTTAAAAAAATGATAAAAATATATAATTTCATAAAAATGCCTTTAACTTCATTTACATGATTTCCCTCGTCAAAATTCGACCCCTGCCAAACTTAATTGCATTATACTCGCTCAACCATCAGATAATTAACGAATCCAAAAAGCGTCCAAGTCTCCCTTGAACTCATTGTTCAAGATAATGTCGCCGGATGTCCCTGCCATTAATTCCGACTCCAGGTTTTTTTTTTTCCAGCAGCTTAAAATTATATCCCATCAACATCGTCCCACCAAGTCAACGAACCCGAAATTAGACCCAATTTGCATCGACTCAAGCATGTAAGATGAAACAGAAACAGAGGGAAAAGGGAATGAGTCGGCAAGACGATTGGAAGTCAATCCCTGATTCGATTTATCGTGAAACCCGATCAAAGTTACATGCCTGAAGTGGATTTATTCCCACGCCAAGGAAAACTGGATCAGGATACGGATCTAAAATGAACGGGAAACTGAATCTAGTCATCCATATAATTTACAATAATTAATGACCAACACGTTTTCAAAATTCAAGAACGTCTGTCAATTTTCCAAACAGTAATCTGAACAGTAACGAACGACGTTCAGCTATAAAAAAAAGCGTCATGTTCAAACAGAAAATAAAATAAAGCAAACAAATGAAAAAGATTTCGCCTCCCTCAAAAAACGAACAGAACTGCGATGAAGGAAATATATTCTGTCGTAAATAAAATAAAAATTTGTCTGTACTGTACCATGGGAAAATTATCGTAGAAATCGTTTCCAGAATTTGCACACGAGCCTGGAGTACCACTAATGAAATTGGAAATCATTTTTGGATAACTATTCGCACACCAATAAACGGTTCACAGAACTTGAACAACAATGAAAAAAAAAAAGACGGAGATGAACTTCAATTGTTTCCAATAGACAGCTTGAAAGGGTAAGAAAATTTGGTTGAAAATCAATATACTTGTACATCATGAGGAAATAATTTGACAGCAACAAGTTCTCATTCCATGGGACAAGTAGAAAAGCGGGTCTCGAGATACGGACGTAATTATTGTATTTCCCCAGACTGCGTCCATACGTCGGAATTTTCGAATGTGCGAGAGGATAAAAAAAACGACGTCAATAGCAAAACTTGCAAAAGCCCTTTTCGGTTCTCACGTTTGGCAAAAAATACGTGGAAATGGTCCACCGAAAAATGCAACAAAAATTTCTTTGTAACTTATAAAACACAGAAAATAATTGAGCGAAAGAAAATCGTACAAAATCTACACGAAAAACAGTTCAAATGCAAAAAATACACAGGCAGAAAATATAGTTCTATATACTCTATCTACGCAGTTTATGGGGAAAGTCCTGAAAGAGAAGCATAAAAAGGCGTACTTTAGAAAGTAAATCAAGTAATTTTAAAATTGGCTTCATTAATTCGACTTCTTCCCGTGTCCGTAAATTTGCTCAACAGATATAAAAATTCTGGAAAAAAATGTTCCCCTTTCTGGGATTTTTTTTTCTGCGAAGTGCAGTATCTCGAGTCATAGTCCGGATTAAGGGGAATACTGTACTCATAGAACTTCCAAGTGTCCACAAGTCGAATCACCTGCTTGTCATGGCGGCCAAAAGTCGGGTCGCCTCTTGTAATTTCCGACCAGCAACCCAACACATAACGGAATTCAAACGCACAGCAAAGGCCCCCGTTTCAACCATATCAAAACCCATGCATGTAGTGAATATGAAGAGCCGAGTTAAACATTTTCCCGCGCAAATTGCGGAAAATGACTTCGGACCGATTCTTACACGGGTCGCTGAACTGAACCGAGCTGAAAGCCAGGAAAAGATGCGTGTGTATGTGTTTGTGGCAATAAAAGTGTCCCCTTTTTATTCGTGATTTTTTTTTTCCCCCCCGAGTCGTCCGCAATTTTCTTGACAGTGGATTGGCCAAGCAAACGGCGTCTCACGTCTCGTAGGGATGTTGTGGCAGGGAATGATGATGGATCGAGTGAAAGCGTTTGGCGAAGTTTCTTCGAATCCCACGCAACCAACGATTGCTTTTCGATCTCCGGCGAAGGGAGACCCTTCTTTCTATGGGATTTCTTCGACTCAGTTGCAACACATCTCGAGCTATAAATAAGTTGCCTTAGTTCTTATAGTGTACGATGAAGCCCATACATTCTCCATAGCGCCTTAAACTCATCGTGTCCGCTAAAATAAAAAAGGAATAAATTTCCGAGTGAACCCGAGACTTGATATCAGGGCGTTATTTGACTCAGTTCCGAGGAGTTGAGGTTTAAAAAAAACGGACAGTAAAATCTCGTTACGACCAATTTCCTGATAACGAATTGTTGCTACAATTATTTTTCCACACTCAATAGTCACAAATTATTTCAATTCGTCATACTGAGAAATTTTCGGGTATAACAAAGTAATTTCAAGTGCCCAAACGCTTCATTGTAATGAGGTTCTTTCACACTGTATATTGCTTCGCAAATACAAGATTCATCTACTCGAAATTGCACATTTCATGAAAATATTCAGTAGTTGAAGGTTCATTCGTGAACTTGAAAGAATGGAGCTTGTCTCTTACTGCTGGAAAAATTATACCGCATTGTGTAGACCGAAAAATAAAGAAATGATGTAATAAAATATTTTCAATTAATCGCGAACAGCTAAGTAAGTCTTCTATTTTAATTCAAACCAACGATACACTCAATAGCAACAAATGGAGCTAATTCATTAAATAGAATTGACAGAGGCATCGGTAAATTTTAATTTCATATTAATGAATTTCACGCATGAACTTCAGAATTCACAAAGCATCACTAGCGGAATTAAAAGCTTTTACAGTGGGGTAATAAAATATGCATGATTTGTTATGGATCCTCATTTTAACGCCTCGATTTCTGGGCAATGAAAATATGACGAGAAAAAATAACGCCTTGTGTTTGAAAAGGAAAAATTGCATGAGCTTCCTTTGGAAAAAAAACACGTGAATCATTCGTTCTCCGTGTGTCAAAGTTGATTCGACATCGTCAAAAGCGTTATTTTTAGGACACCTTCTTCAAGTTGAAATTAAACAACAAAAAAGACGGTGAAACAAATACACGTACTGTACATTGCTTCAAAGAGGTGTCGACCATC
>CAJPEX010002714.1:3283-36127 GCA_905338405.1 Notodromas monacha
CCACGTTTAAGGTTATTTTTTCCTTTTTCAAAACGTGGTTTTTTAGATTAATTTTTTAATCTACTAAATTTTTTTGTGCTTTTTAGTCTTACTTGAAAAACGTGGTTTTTTAGATTAATTTTTTAATCTACTATAATTATTTTATTCTTTTAAAAAAATATTCTTATAATTTTTCTTTTCACAAAAGATTGCATTGTCATCAGTTTCTAAGCTATCCTGAAAGTTTCAGCTTGCTAGCTAGTCAGGAAGTGAGCAAAATTTGAGTTGCAAAATTTGAGTTGCAAAATTTGATCCGGACAAACAAACGGACAAGAAAGCAAGTTAATAAAAACGTGTTAAAAATAAAATAAAAGTTCAATAACTGTATTTAAATTGCCATGTCAAAATTTTACCAACAATAACTTAAATAAGATCGAAGCACAATTTAAAATCCAAACGAATTTGCTCACAAAAATGGCTGAAAAGACAGGAAAATATCTGTCAAATTTTTTCTTCTCAATTGACTTTTAAAATCTAGAAGAAAAAATTTCACCGAAAGTATACTGACGATACTTAGAAAAATAAAAGAAAATTTCAAGAACTGTAATTAAATTGCCATTTCTTGGTTTTACTAAAAATAAGATCGAAGCACAATATAAAGTAAAAACGAATTTTCCTTGAAAAATTTGCTGGGAAAAATAACAGGAAAACGGATGTCAAAACATTATCTTCCCAATTGATCTCTAATATCTAAGAGACAAAAATTGCATCAAAATTATCCTGTTGATGAAAAAATTGCCATATTTCAAACAAATATGATCAAAAAATGTCGATGAAAAATACTGCAATGTTTCAATCTTTCAAACTTGAACGTTCGAAAAAATGTCGGCTTCTGCGATTTATTGAAAAAAAAATAATATTACGGCGATCAAAAATTTCAAACCAAAGCGTCGTGATTTATACGCAAATTTTGCACTTTAAAAATCCCTGTTTTTCAAAAATGATCCGTCTGAAAAAGAGAAAACAATTTTTTTTTTTAATTTACCTGTTCAACAACGCCACTGACGTGCTGATACTCGCAAAAATCGGCGATATTTCGCACGTTCTCGATGCCGAAAATCAAAGCCTTCCACAGCCCGAGGAAAGTATCGCCAAACGAGGATCTTTCGGAAACTGCCAAAACAACGGCCGCAGCTCGGATCCGAACTTTCAAATTTTTGAAATCCGTCATCAACGGTTGCAATTCGCACGTAGCTTCCTTCGACCATCTTTCGAGAGTTGAACTATCCAAATTTTCATTTGACAACGCGCAGCTTATGGCGTAACAAGAATTCCATCTTGCCTGGAATCATAAAATACGAAAATATATTTAGAAATAAATTGAAATCGTAAAATATATTTTTAAAAGTGCCTCTTCACACGTACCTTCATGTCTTTATCACAGAGAGCACGGTCGATCAAACGCCGATATCCAATATTTGCCAAGTCCATTACTTTCGGGTTTCCGATCCAGTTTTCAGAGAATACATTTAATTAGGCCACCGATTGATCTCACGGCACTGTGACGAACCTGAAAATAAAACAAATTTGCATATTTAATGCGTTAATCAAATCAATCATGTTTTTGTACACCGTACGTCAAATAAAATAACATATTTTCCGTTCATAATCGAATCATGAAGAGGTTTGGGAGGATCAATATTCACGGTTAGAGATTCGAAATCCCCTTTCCCCCCTACCCCATCTGCCTTGTTCTATTCTTGCTCTCATTGTACTTCTGATGCTTGTTGGTTGAATGTATGCTACCTATTGTTGCCTATACTTGTTGAAAACAAGAAATAAACACTTCCATTATTTTATAGAATAAGGATTAGAAATCTGTTCACCAAAATAAGTTGTCATGCAGACTTGAATTAAGAATACCTTACAATGGTAAGTACTGTACTGTATGCAAGTGTAAAGACTTGAGAGACATCAAGAGGACTCTACATTTACCCAACATGAGTTGAAGTCTGATAACAACATAGACAGGTATAGAGAAGAATATAGCATTTGTAAACATTTTCCCTTTGAATTTTCAAATAAAATCCATTCAAAATGTGGGATGCCAGAAACTAAGTTCCAATTGATTGGATATTGCTACTGTACATATTGCTACAACAGTGAGACCCCCACATGCGGATGCCTTGACCTGCAGACAATTCAACATAGGGACACTTTTATTCAAAGAAAAAAATCAATAAATAAGACCCAACATGAGGACACTGACTCAACATAGGGAAATTTTGTGATAAAATTGCAAATACATTTCAGGCCAAATTACAAGAAACAGATATTTCCAAACCTAAAATTGATGTAAGAAAAGTTCTTGGGCATTTCTCTCACCAAATTACCATCCATTTAGCTAATTAAAAAAAAATTACCTTCAGCATAGAGGGACTTCTACTTTTTTTCACTTGAATGTTATTTTTGTAGATGCCAAAATTTCAGTGTACAGTACAGAGATACATTTCAATGCTCCACATGTTCTTATTGAGTTGAAAATGTATTCAAAAATTCAAATTCAAGTGGCAAACAATTTTTTTGGGGAATTCTGAAGAATATTTCTTCCACAAAACACCAATTAAAAATTATACAATGTAAGTCTATGGGAAAACAAGACTCGACTTTGTGACATTTTGACTTGGGGACACTCTTGAAGCACCAATTACATCCGCATCTTGGGGTCTCACTGTATTTTGAATGATGCAGAAATTTGGTAAATCAAGTCACTTTTCAGTCGCAAAGTTAAAATTATTTTATATATACAGGTAGACTCTCTCCACAACAAAATTCAAGACACTCAAGAGAATTTGTTGAAGATAAATCCTCCCATACTGGGAGAGGACCCTTTGCCCTATGGGACTGAAAAATGATTCTTTATACTGTACATTACAGAGAAAATCCCTCTAGACAAAGAAAGATGTAGAAAGCGTCGACTCGTGATGCATATTTTTTAAAACTATATTTATTGAACATTACATTTTGGAGAGATAAACTTTACTACTGTCAATCGTGACCAAGATACAAGACTCGTGCAAATAATAAACCTTGAAATTGTGCTTCTCTTCGGTTCCCAACACAGCTTCGTTCAAAATATCCAAATAAACGTTCAGGGGAACGACGTTGTCCAGAGATTCGCACTCTCCTCGCTTTTCCCGACTCGTCCAGGCAACTAAGGCATCAGTCACATTCCCAAGAGCCCAAGCAGCATTCACTTTGACTGTATGCGACTCGGAATTCAAACCGGCTTTCACAGCGTTGCAAACGTCCAACACAAAGCTGTCATCCTGTTGAAAAAAAAAATTAAATCTAAAAAATGTTCAAAAAAAGCTGGAAAAAAATCCTAGAACCTCACAATAGGATGGGCTAAATGGTACATTTTTTTCAAAGTGGAATCTAGTTTAGAAATACCCCAAGGTCAATCAGAAGTGGGACAACCCTCATACATGGGAAAAATTACAAAGTAAAACCTCAATTTACAAGTGCATTAATTTACTTGTACTGTACATCATTTGTTCTGGCACATTTTGTGGCACTAAGCAAGGTTTCAACTAAGCACAGTGGCACCTTAGTAAAAGAAAAAAAACCACTCAGTTAACAAACTTTTTTCGGGGAGAAACCTAAAACTTTAAAATCCAGAATAAGATATTAAGGATGAAATGTATGGTGAAATCTAAGCGCAAATAATTCACCTAAGCACTAATATGAAAGTTCTTCCTTTTGGCACTCTAATACATGTGTAATCCTGTGTTTTAAATACATTATTCACATATGCTTTTTCGGGGACAGAATAAAGTGCTTTTCTGTGCTTTGTTTTTCTAGTCAATATATCAATATAGAAAGGTCTATTTGATCTTTACTGCATTTAAAAATATTGATTTCATTTTCACCTGAAATGTATCCTACAGTGTGTGTTTCTTTGCAAGTGAAGCTTTTTTGTCTTTGTTTTCATCAGTGCTACTTCTATATAACACTGTAAGAACATTCTGAGCTCATATAAGATGCAGCAACAACTTATTCTGATTTTAGTTGATGGTGCTGAACTTTTTATATTCAATGTTCATTTGCCTTTTGGGTTCACAGAATGGATTAAATGCTGCCCCCTTGAAGTCTTACAGGAAAATAAAATTTGGTTAACCAACTTTTGTATGGAACCAATTAAGCTTGTTAACTCAGGGTACACTGTGAAGGGTAAAAACAAGATTAAGTTGAGGGTTTCTACTGAAGGCAAAATAACCTTATTCACAGAATATTTTGGCCACTGAGTCCAATTTACAAGAGAGAAATTGAAAAGATATAAATTGAAGTTCAAATGTACATCTTTTATACTGTATTTTGACACATTTAATAAGACAGCATATATCAAATTTTTAACCAAGTTGTGTCAAGTAAAAGGGCAGAGTTGTTTCTCCAAGTTTTATTTTTATTTTACGTCAGGTACGTTCATGCAGGAATCCAGGAAAATTTCAACTTTATAAAATTTCATGGACGGTGCCATGCAGCAAAAAAAAATAATTCAAGCACGTTAATTAAGAAATTGCATGTTTAAAGTCGTCCCGAGTTTTTACGCGAGCATAAGCACTTGATTCTCAGTAATAACCCAACGATATTCCTAGATATGGACCTCAATTTCTTCGATTTTTGGCTCATTGTTATGCAGGGCCAGGCATGTTTTTTTTTTTTTTTTTTGCGTTATTGTCTGAATTTGCACTGAATCGGGGTTTCTCTCAAGAATTCAAATCGAGGGCTACTTGTCCAACGGGGATTTGTGACACTAAATTGAAGGTTGAGTGACGTCTGTACCTCCATCAAGGATGGAAGCAAGACGTAGATCCCGAGTCCCCGGATCGCTGAAGCCCGGGCAGTCGGAAGTTCGTCATAAGCTTGACCCACCAACAGGGACAAACACATGAGTCGCATTCGGGATGGCAGAGATTCCAGGACCGAGTCTCCGATGGCAGCCAAACAATCACAAGCAGATGCTCTGAGACACGCCAAGTCCAGCTTTTGGAACAACGTCGGCAACGGACCAGAAAGCAACTCCAGCCAAAACTTCTCCTGTTGAAAAATTCCATAATTATGTAAAAAGTTATTTCTGAAAACAAAATTAATTCAATCAACACCTCAAGGATAACTGCCAGGACTGGAAAAAATTATTCGTAAGCAAAAAATCGTTATAACGAAGATTCTACTTCAAAATTATGAAAGTTGACAAAAAGTAGGATCTTGATATGGCAAGATTTAATGAGAATCTATGCTTCCAACAAATTCGCTTCTTTGGTCCCTGTCAAATAGCAACAATAATGTAATCAAAAATTTCGTTTCAACAAATTTCAATTTATAACACAGCTTTTACAAGGTCCCAAAAGCCTTTTTAGTAACAAGATTCTACCGCATTGCATTTTTATCAAAAATATTGGCAAAGTTTCTGCATCTCCAGACATCCGGTTTTGTTTTCGGGGTTCAAGTGTCCCCAAATCGAATCGTCCGTATGTCGGGGCCGTAATGTCCTCATTTTTTTTTATCTCTTACAAACCTGTCGCTCTGCACTGAGCGTTTCCCACGCCGCTGGTTGGCCATCCGTCAAATTTTTGCCAAGCATCAGAACAGAGGCGACAGTCGGAATAAATTTGGCAACATGCAGCTGAATTTGCGGAGACGCGAGTCCCTTGACCAGAATCCGCTTCAAGTCGGGCCAATGCTCCTGGTCCCGTCCAATCAAGTGAGTTGGATAATGCTTGCAAACTTCGTTCAAGACCCCCAGGCACTGAATCACTTCAGCAACTATGGGCTTCACCTTTGAAAAGGATACAAATGGATGCTTTCAATGATCTAGTCATAAGAATTGTTACTAAAATATAAACAGCACTTTGGAGCATACCACCTGGTACTAGTTAACAAACAGAAAATACAAACCTAACTGAAACACATAATTCAAGTAAGAATCTTCCACAAAATCAACCCTGAAGATAATGATCTTCAGGAATCATTCCACCAAGTGAATCATCACTTGGTCAAAAGGAATTAGCAAGAATTACAAACACAAAAATTAGACACAACCTCAGTGGAAAGCCTTAGACAAACTTTCCACTGAGGAGGACCTGAACCTGAGCAGACTCATCACAAGAAGGAATCAATCCTGATCTAAACCTCAGAGAGACCAGACCTGCTTTTGTGTGTGACATTTCTGAACCTGATATTATTGGAAAAGAACATACAGTTTGTTGAGGAGTTTGAAACCCTCAGGCTGCAAACGGCCAATTGTGTCTACCACACTTTATTTCACTAAAATCCAAGTCTTTGTCAGTGACCCCCAACACTCAACTGTACCCTACTTTCTTCCATTATTCTAAAAGCCTTTCTACTTCATTCTCCTTCTTTGTTTGTTGCAACAAAGTATGCCAACACCAACCCAAGTTGGTTGCTATGCCCAACATTGACCTCAACTATGTGAATTTATAAATACAGGTGTCTCCTATGTTGGACCAAGCTTACTGTTACCAGACTTTGCCGCAAAAACCTTGTTGTAATTGCTCTGCTCTGTAATACTCATTTCTCTCACTGTGTGGAAAGATTGAATAAAGCACTTCAGTATAAAAAAAAACCTCTCTTCCAAGTATTCTTTGAAAGATTGCAGAAAAGGATTACAATCTCCAAACCCAAGTCAAAGATTGTTAGAACTATTTAAAAATACAAAGGTCAAGGTACCTGATCAGCAGTTTTGGGATACAATTTACATTTTCTCACACTGATTAAGGCAACAATGATGACATAACAACTTCAATAAAAGATCAGATGACAAATAATTTCACATTCTGATCAGAGATATAAATTCAAAATAGACCTCGGTAGTTTCAAAAACGTCAAGGGGGGAGAAGAAAAAAAGAGTTCGCGTCAAACCCGGGGATCGAGTTTTCGAAAAGATATTTTCCTTTTTTGTTGGCAAATTAGGGCAATGATGACAATTTGAGCGAGAAGCTCACTTTTCCACCGTCTTCCTCAGCACTCAGGGCTTCCAACACTCGTCCGCAACAGTGGACTACGACCCAAGATTCATCGTCAAGCGATTCACACAAGACTTCTTCAACTTCCTTGACATTCGGGTGACATCTGATCATCGTTCCCAAAACAGTGAGCACGCCTACAGCCAGACTATTGCTTCCTCCGCCGAACTGATTCATCCCTGAAACGATCGAAAATGTTAAATTTCACACTTGATCTCCATTTTCGAAAAGAGAGGAGGAAAGAAAAAAAGATACCTTTCACATAATCAAACATTGATCGATTTCTGTTCATTTGTAACATTTCATTGAATTTTTCTTTCCCTTACCTCGAGGAGTCCCAGGCAACTCTCAGAGGAGCACCGGGATCTTTTACAAAAAATAACTCACGATTTTGAGGGGCAAGGAATTTCTTGATGTCGCTCACGAGAGCCTTCAGCAACCCCGCGTGTGCAAATCTGCGAAATGGCGTCAAGGCCACGAGGGTGTTGATGGTATTGAGTATTTGTATCAACGTGATGGGTGATGTTTCTTGAGCCACTGCCAAACGAAGGCCCTTGTGCACTTCCATCAGACTTTCGCCCAACTCCACAGCGAATGGCGTGAAGGCTTGCGTTCCTCTCCTGGAAATTGAAATTTGAGAAAACCCGTTGAGAATATTTCACCATCATTTCGCATATTGACTTCATAAACATTCACGAAAAAAAAGCATGAGCAAATGATGGATCTTATTCCCTGCAAATGATGGGATTGTCTCGTCTCTCTGTTTCAACCTGAGTGAGTAAATTTTGGAAATATTTACACAACACAACATAGAATTATGTCCATCTTCCGCTCAGGCCTCATTCTTTCAGTGTTTCAAAAAAAAAAACAATATACAGTAAAATCTCATTACAACAAATTCTGTTTTAAAAAAATTTTTCTGCATAACAAACTTTTTTCCAAGTCCCAGCAGAAATCTTTTAGCGGAAATGTTATGAAATTCTTGTTACAACAAACTTGCCAATTCCAGTGCAACAAATTTCTTGGGGGAAGGTGTTCCAATTTCCTAATGAAAGAACCCCCAATGAAGGCAGACACAGTCTCACATTTTCCTTTCAAAATGTGACTGTGACTGATTCTTGGGACATAATAAGGGGGAATCATTCAAAAACACCCACATATCAGCAAAAATGTACACATCAACTTATCTTGAGCCTTATTAGATTTACTGAAATTGGGTATGGGAATTCCTCATCCAGGATAATTTCAGACCTCTTGACTGATTGCCTGCAGAACAAACTCCAAGGATTCCACAAAAAGTTTGTTTACACTGAACAATTTTTTTAAAGAGATATTGAAAAATGATGACTTTAAAAAATGTATCAAATTAGACATGCATGTATTGCATGTGATAAAATGTTCAGTCATCTTGCTCTCCTGTCATTTTGAAATTTATTCTTATTGTTTGAAAATTTGCACAATCTTTATTCTGAACAAAACACTAGGGCATTAATTAAAAAGCTGTTGTAACAAGATTTTAATCTGCAGTTTAACCTCAATAACTTGAACCTCACCAAATTACCTCCATACGTCAAGTATTTTTTCAACTCCCTGCCCAAATTCCCTAATAAAAATGGACAAAAACATGCCCTAAATCAAATATTTTCTGGGAGCCTTTTGGCAATTATTTCATCAACACAGGAAAGATAAATATGTCAATTGATATTTGTTTTTGAAAGGAAGTGAAAGGCTATTTGGGAAAATGAAGTCTTGCCTCCAAGTTTGGCATGTTGTCAGCTCATTCATGAAGCAATTCAAGCCCCAGAATGCAGCATCACCAATTACAGTATCATGAAATTCTTCATTGTTTACTCAAAAGATTTTTTTTTGATTCCTTGAAGTTTGTTTGTACATGTGTTCACAACAGCACTTTTTTCAATCTCAAATGTTTAAAGAAACATTGCACAAAACATACAACACATAAAACACACTCTCCAATGTTCTTGCTTTAATTTATTGCTGCCGATTGTAAATGGAGCAGGGCATAATTTTTTTGCACTGGAACTTTTCCTTTCGAGAGTGTCAAAGACATTGTGCAGAAGTTTTGGCACTCCATAGGAAAAGGATTTTGTTTTTGAAAGGCAAAACCTCCCAAAATGGTTTTCGCTGCTTGGCCCTTAAAATTTGACTGAGATAGAGGTTCTATTGTTATGACTACAATGTGAATGGCAGTATTAAAAGTTCCCTCCTGATTTCATATTTTGTCATGCCTTGTTGAACTCAGTGTGCAACTCCACCAAGCATTCAGTTGCTACCCAGAAAATCTTTCTAAATAATTCTTGCTCTTTTGTTAATTGCGCAACAATTTATGTCAACACCAATCCAAATTGGTTGCTACATGCATTATTCTGCGTCATTGTTTGCCCAAGATTATAACTATCGGCGGTTCCTGTAGTCACACAGGCTTCCATCACCAGACTTTGCAGCAACACCTTGTCTGCATTGCTCTGCTCTGCAGTACAATATACAGTACTGTATATCTTTGTATGAAAAGGATAATAAAAGATATTCTGCTGAATATCTTCTGAAATTATTTTTTCTACTCTTCAAAAGCACATAGAAAACAATTTAAACCTTTGAGACCAAATAGTTCTTTAACTTGGTTGAACATTTATCTGTCCAAGACATGAGTAAATTGTCTCGCCAGCAATTGAAGGTCAGGGATTAGCATTTGTTCATGATGCCAGTTGAGACAACAATTTCTGTACCTCTCTTCTCCCACAGCAATGAACAACTTGCACTGCTTCAAGTAATGATCCAACGCCACGGCAGCAGAGAACCTGCACTTGCAACTCGGCTCACGCACCAACGCAGAAACCAGAGTCCAGCAATCGTTGTCAATCGACTCATTCCCAGCACCACTAGTAATAGTAGTATTCGTAGTAAGACGACCTTCTGTTGCCCTAGGCATGAAAGCCCACCAATACGAAGTCACGGCTTCCTTGGACAAACACTTGAAGGCGGCTCTGAGCGCTTCTAAACTCTCGCGACGCACTCGGGCTTCAGACTCCTTGGGCTTCGTCTCCACATCCGAGACTTCCGAGTCGGAACTGATGAGGACGGAAGAAGGGACACCGTTTCCGGTTGATGATGATGATGATTCGATGTTGGTTAGCCAGGTCTTGGTGTTACGCCAGGTCGTGGTTGCCATGGGGTTCAACGAGTTCTCTGCTAGCCACTCGGTTGGGTCTTCGGACCAGAACCGCGGGTCCCGTTTCTCGGGCTTGGATTCCCCGGGTTTCGGGTTATTTTCTTTCGCGTGTTTACCGGCTTTCTTGCGACCCCCGCGGGAACGTTTGGTTATTTTCGACGCCGTGAACGACTGAAAATGAAAAGAAACATTATACACACACCGTCAACATTTTAAAAAATCAGGGAATCGAATTTTTCATCAAAGCGTTTGTCAAATCAAACGTCGATCAGCTCGTGGAGATGAACGAAAAAATTCTCAAGTGCATCACACAATGTTTGAGTAAAAAAACGAGGTTGAAAATTTTCCCAACTTTTTCATCGCACATATAAATTCGGATAATTTCTCCGTTTTATTGAAATTCGGGAATCAATTTCTGGAATACATTTATGTTCATAAAAATCGCTGGGTCTTGTATATAACTATTACATCTTCTTTTTTTTCCTAGATTAAAAAAAAAATTCAGGGTAAGATCAAACCTTGGAGGCCTCCACCTGAAATTCGCGGCGCAATTTTTACAGGGCCGAAATCACGCGTGAAAATTACTCCAATTTTTTTCGTGGATTTAAATTAGTATCATTTTCCTTTTTGTTCAAATTGAGATGCGAAATTATCGGGGCTCAATTTCTGGAATATATTTAAATTTATGAAAGCGACCAAAGAAATTGATGGGTTCTGCACAACGATTGAATTTAATTTTTAAATTCAATCACTGAACGATTAAATCTCAAAAAATAAAAGATTCAGATTTGGATCAAAGCTTGGAGGACTCGAACTAAAATTCGCAGTGTTTCAAAAAAGGATCACAGAGTCAAAATCAAGCATGACAGCTACACCATTTTATTTTTCCTTGCAGATATTAATTCGCATGCTTTTGTTCAAATTGAGCTACGAAATTATCGGGGCTCGTTTTCTGGAGAATATTCATGCAGCATTTACGAACGAGCCTTGAAAATTGCTGAGGCTGGTATACAAAGAGAAAATCTTATTTTTGTCTCGGCAAAATGAACAGTCAGGGTTAGATCAAACCTTGGAGGACTCGGCAGCAGTTTCAATTTCTTCCACGTCCACCTTTCCGAGAGAAGAGGGAACAATCGGCGGTGGGATTTGGAACCGATACCCGGGCAAGCCATAAGAACACAAGTGCGTCAGGGTTCCCAAAAGGTGGGCCACGGGGTCCACGCCAACTCCAGAGGTCAACAACAGCTGCAGGGATTTCAAACCCAGCTTGCAAATCTTTCAACGCAGAAGAACAAAAAACGTTCAATGAAAATTCTTCAATTCACAATTTTTTTTTTTCTTTTCAAAAGAAATAAAAACCACAACAAATCGTCGAGCGCTTCTCACACGCGGGTACGAAATGCTCTATGATGGTCACAAAAAATGGCCGCTTCTCGCAATTGAACACCACCGCAGAAGAATCACTCAACACACCTTCGCGCTTTATTTGAAATCACACTTCGGAACACACCAGAAAAAAGAACTGACCTTCGCCAGAACTATACTGTCTTCCCCAACGGACGGTTTGTACGAGAAGCTCCCCAGGATATGGTCAAAATACCGCCGGAATTCCACCTTGTCTCCCAGCGCCACAGCCTTCGTTTCGACGAAGCTCAACCGGAGGAACGCGTGGAGGCATCTTTGGGCTTCGAGTCGCTTCACTCCAGGGATCCCGTGATCTCCAATCACGGCAAGCACCGACTTCTCCGCCAGCACCCACGACTTCAAAAGCTTTCAAAAAGTCAAGAAAAATTCGGGTTTTGAATCCACACATGAAACATATTACACACGTTTGCGTCCAATGACCTTTTGAAAAAGCAACGAACCTTTTCGTAATCTTCCCGTTTGCTGATGAACTGTTGTTCGAGCTGACGCAAATCCGGGCGAGAAAAGGACATGCTTCTACACTACGCTCGCATCTTTTCCTGGAATCATAAAGCGGAAAGAAAACCAGGCGAGAAAAATACACAAATCGGAACTCGATCCAGGTGACGTGGTTTCCGCGGAAAAATCGTCATCAACTTCTGAACTCGATTGAATCACGCTTCTAAATTGAACCACTAGCCCAAAAGTTCAGAACTCGAACGACGAACCGCAAGAAACGAGACTAGCACTCAAAATAAAGATAGACACCGAGACTTGCAAGAATAAGTTTTCATTCGCACGTCACGTACGATCATGCACTCATCCGAATCCGAAACAACTAAAATAATTCCAAGCAATACGCTTTATCCTCACTGGGAGCATAATCATCCGAAGTCCATGCTGAAAATCATAACCCACCCAACCTATACCCATGGTGCTTCGACGAATTCAAAAAAACCGTGTTTCGGATATTGTTTCACAGCATTTTGCAGAGTGCAGCACGAGAACACAACCTGAAAAGCAAATTTTCCGCACACGCGACGAGAAAATTCTGGAAATGATTCAAGAAGAGGTGAAGTCGAGAGATCTCCTGTCACACACATGAAGGCGTTTTCACTAATTCGAAAAAAAAATCACTGTTCTTCCGATTTTTGAGAGAACTGAACAAACGAGTCAATGTTTTCCTTTCACTGATTTCAACTCATTCGAGTCTTCTTATTTACGTATCAAGTAACAAGTTACGCAGTCTAAGGCAAGGATCAAATTTATAAACTTACTGCATTGAACATGCATTCTTCGAACCTGGAACTACACATTTTCATGACATTGAAAAAAAACGAAGGATACGCTATTCCTGTCTTCAGAACTACAGAATTTCCTCACCGAAGACTTCATTTTCACATGCTTGGTTTCTGCAAGGTATCTGTCAAGATTTGTCAGAAAGACATTAAGCTTTTCTTGGTCTTATACTCGCAGGCCGGCGTTTGAAAAATGAAGAAAATTGTTGCGCATCCGAATCACATTCTGAGATGGGGCAAGAAAATTTCAACTTTAAATCGTGCAGCTTCTATGGCGATGATCCCAACTGACAAACAGGAACATGCTCTCAGTAATCTTGAGAACAAAAAATGTTGGTCGCAAACCATTAAAGCTCTCAGAGAAGAGCCCAGCCCAGGAAACAGAAAAATATTATTGTATCCATCGGTTCAACGAGATTTCGTCCCTTACAAAATGGGACCCAGAGAAAGGGTGGGGGATGAGAATGGGACCCAGAACTCTGGTACAGAGGAAGTTATGGACAGTCTGAGCAAATATGGAGATTAGCAGCACTGACCCATTAAACCCAAAATATATTTTTTTTCTCCTTGGGTGCAGGTACCTTCAAGGCCACTGGGATTGTGGGGGAAATTTCATGTTCATGCCATTGGGTATTCAGGAATAATTTGTTCAATGAAAAACTTGAAAATATATAGATACAGTATAATTAAATTCAGCATACATTTTTCTGGCTCGATTGTGTATGCTGGATTTGTTCATTGAAATAAGAGTCTTGTTTGTTGAAAAACCAGAGGTGAAGTAAAAATGGTATCCAATACCCTAATTTTGGAAGAAGCATCTGAACTCTTCACAAAATATATGAAGAGAATTAATATGAATCAATCCACAATCTACAGTACCTTCACATATACGATGGTGGATTGTGTATGGTAGGCATAAGGTAATTATCTGGTATTTTATACACATGATGAAGATGATTCAGAAGTATTCATTGTAGGATAGTTTGCCTGTATACAGTAACACAAATTTGCCTGAACAAGGCAAATAATTACATTTCTGCACTTGCACAGAGAACTTGGAGACTGAAACAGACAGCATCACTGTCTGTGATGATTTCATCAGAGGGGGATTGGAAATCCAAAAATTCATGCAGACTCCTTACATGAAGGAGGAAACACTGACAGTTAAGGAACATGAGAGGACAAGTGGCTCCAGAAAACCCTGGAACTCAATGTGGTTTAAACATCAGTTTGAAAAGAATTATACCATAAATTGGATGAGGACACAAGTAAAAAAGCATGCAAGGAAATGAGTCACACTAAAATGAGTTGGGTAGACATGTTTTAGTGGACAGCAGGAAAAATGAGCACATGGTGACAGTGTCCAGGTCAGCATTTCTGGTGTGAAATTGCTGTACATGGCACAAATGGGTTTGATTTTTCCAAGAAGGAAATTTGGACTGTACTGGGGGTTGTTCACCAAGACCTCTTCTACATTTATTCTTTGGGCAATAAGTGGATCTATTATGAAACATACTTCATGTTTACTACTCCTATTTGAGCATATAAGCAATTGACACTTGCAATATCCTGGAAATGCTACAGGTTTTTTAACCAGTATATAATGTCCCAAATCTTCAGTAATCGTAGCTGTCAGCAACACCATAACCAGTGCTATAGCTGTTGTCATAGTTTGAGACACCATAATCAGCAGCACCAGAATAGTCATTGTTATAGTCATCATTCCCATATCCACTGACTCCACCATATCCGCTGACTCCACTGTATCCATCACCTGCAATATAATAACCATTCCAGAGTTTGATCCCTCATCAGCAATAACACCTTTCTGTCCTTACTGTAATCATCATTGTCATAGCCAGCACCATCATAGGCAACACCACTGTATCCAACATTGTTGTATCCATCATTATAGCCTGTTGATCCATAGCCTGTTGATGCATAGTCAGTTGCACCATAGTCTGATGCACCATAGTCTGTTGCACCATAGCCTGTTGCACCATAGTCTGTTGCACCATAGCCTGTTGCTCCATAGCCTGTTGTTGCTCCATAGCCTGTTGTTGCTCCATAGCCTGTTGTTGCTCCATAGCCTGTTGTTGCTCCATAGCCTGTTGTTGCTCCATAGCCTGTTGTTGCTCCATAGCCTGTTGTTGATCCATAGCCTGTTGCTCCATAGCCTACATTGTCATAGCTTGTACTGCCATAACCAGTGCCACAGCCGGAGTGTCCACAACCTGTGCCATAGCGGTTGTGATGTACAGAGCCTAGTCTCCTATGATTGACTGCTCCCTTATAATTGACTGCTCCCTTACGATGACCGACTCCCTTATAACCACCTACTCCATAACGATTTCCATGGAGTCTATTATTGTAACCAGCCACTCCTTTGTGGCCTACATTCCTGTGACGAATGCCGCGATGTGCATCTGAAAATTGGATGCTCATGTGTCACATTGCAACTCAATTGATTCTGGAGTGGAACTTACAGCTATTTCCTCTGTGTACGTTCTTCACTGCTCAGGAAAAAAAGGGGAGAGGCAATGGCATGTATTTAAATTCAATGAAATCCTTTCTGGGAATTGCTGATTACCTCGGAGTTTGTTGACCTTGTTGACTACCTTCCTCCTGTGGTTCAATGGTCTGGCTGCTGCAATATATGCCAGGAATATTTAATTAATGCAAAAAATACAGCTGGGGCAAATTTCTGCAATACTCACCTGCATAGGTATTTCGGGCAAGGCGGTTAGCTTCATCAAGGGAGAGTGACTCAGCTATAACAAGAGAAACATGATACACAGTTCCAATTAAGCAATGAATGTCTTCATGAACTTCTTTTTAGATTTGTAGACTAGCAATAATGGATGAAGAACTCATCATTCCCGCAAAGCTTTTTTTTTCTAAGAAACCCTCAGAAATAGGCCTCATCAATTTAACACACTGTAAAATTGATTACAAACTACAGGGTAAGCAGTGTTTTTCAAACATTCCCAGCCCAGAGATCTCCAAATGTGCAGAATTTTGATGCATAAAGTTTTCCAGGCAAAAATATCTGAAATACTGTATGTTTGTAACATACATAAAATGTTTTTCAATACTCTCAAAAATAAGAAATCTGGGTGGATGATAAAACAAGTGGAAGCACTGTATGTAAATGTGGTTGCTGGGAGTGCAGATATTGAAGTAGATAGTTGATGACCCTTTCTATAAGCTGAAGCAAAAAAAAACAGGAAATTGATTGTACAATACAAATTTTCAATTTTGTCTACTTTCTCCTTGCAATTTGACATCAAATGTCCCTTGTCAATTTAATTAATTTTTAAACTTTATACTTTGATAAATTTCAGACTGGGAGAAAGGTTTCTGGAATGGATACCTAGTTGAACATATTCTTTGATCAGTCACAAACAATGCTTAGATGTAAGACTTGGATTGAACTTTTGTTCCCTGAAAGACCATTCTCCATTTATGCTCTTGAATTTTCAGGCACAAGAGGATGTCACAGCATCCCTTTGGGCAGAACCTCAACTATGGGACAATTTTTCCTGGGATGAGCAGCAACACAGTATCAGCTGGCATTACACTAAAAGTCATGGGAGGATGAACAATGGTTCAAAGATAATGATAGATTATCAAGAAATATTATCCAATCAAACTGGAACATCACTGCATACCAACTACACCCTGGTCATTTGAGGCATCTTCAGCAACTACTGCACTGTCCCTGCAATTGCACACAGGAAATAATAAAGAGTTAGTGGTTGAATCTTCAATAACCAGCCAATGGGGAGGCTTACGCTTGGGCCTTTTCCTTTTCTCCTGTTGATTGAAAAAAAGTGTAAAAGTGAGTTTGAGAGGGGTCACATGAAAAGAAACTGGGGAATCAGCTCTTACCTGCAATCAGAGTTGGCAGGACTGTTGCCAACAAGGCACACAAGATATACAATTTCATGTTGCAGGACCTCAAACAATTGTGCTCACAAGTATATCACTTCAAGTCTAAGCTTTGACTCCTTCTACCACCTCACTTCACAAGCTCTAGACTTTTTATAAGCTGGGCAAATAAAAACAGCCCTGTCAGCTGATTTATTTCCCAGCTCTGGACACAGTGTTTTCCATTGGCAAAAAATGCATCCTCAGCACATCCAGTTAGCGATGGGTCAAATGTCACCAATTGTGGCAGCCCCAATTTTAAAAACACCAAGTTTCATGAACTTTAATTAAACAGAGTTCTAAAATTATTTTAAAGATTATATAATTATTCTCTGGGCTGGTCCAGCGTAAGCAGACCATGCCCATGAGAGAAAAAACGCAAACACACACACACATATGTGTCACCAAGACTAGAAAGATGGCAGAAGCCCTTTGGGAAAAAGTGCAACAGAGGCGCTTTCCCTCTCTCCCAGGAAAAAAATGGGCGTGCAACTTTCACCAATAAAACCATCAAAGAATGAAAAATGCAACACACACAAATGTTCATGAAGTTTTCATGATTAAAAATCCAAGGCCAAGGGAAATCAGGCCATGAGGACAAGGGGGTTCATGAGCCAAAGGGCACAGGGAATTGGAAAAATGAAAAAGATTTCAAATCTGAAATCCCACAATGGGTTGGTGGTGAGGAAAAATCTTGTCACTTGGGTTCATGGGGTTTGATGCCTTTCATTGCTCAGATTAATGGGTTCTTACCAAAAGATAAGTTTCTTTTTTATTCTGGGAAAGAGTTGTGGTTTAGAGAAATTGACTTGGAGCTGATTTTGTGTTTGAACTTTGGGATGATAATCATAGTCTGGTTGAATTTCTGTTTGGCCTGAAGTGACAATGTGCAATTTCATTCATTCTGTGTGATTTCATTTATCCTGTGGGATTTCTGCGCTTGACAATTTTGATTTGGTTTGTGAGTACTTTTTTTTAAACATAAAATACCTATTCATTCAAAGAAATAAATATTACACTTAGTCTCCTTAATTGCTGGAGACAGGCTGGCAACCAAGCTGATTGTTGTGCTTCATTTGTATTTCTTGACCAATTCAATTTGTCTCAGTTTTGGAAGGAATACTTCCAAAACAAAAATGGTGGCCAGTAAAATTTTAAAATGAACCAAACTTTCTTCAACTATTTTTAAAATAAGCTACTGGTCCTAGCATTTTATAAATAATTACCAAATATTTTTTTCCCAATCATGAATGCTTTCTTCCAACAGGATGGCTTGTTTGATCAGGAAAGAAATTAAAATCAGGTAAATTTTAATTTAATGCAATTTTTAAAATTGTTTTGGTATGGAAGAAGACACCTCTTGATTTTAACTCCTGATCAGGAGGCAGTGGAATAATTTGTTCTCTATTTGGATGCAGAATTTATTTTTGCAATAACTTCTCTGGAAAAATCCTCCATGCAATTTTTTGGCGCTCTGCTTTTGCATGAGGATGATTCATTTTTCCTGATAATATTTACAAAAATGTGGTATATGGGTAAAAATGTATACAGGCCTACCAGACACAATTCACTTTTCTGCCTTGATTTTACAGAAAAAAGGTACTCAAGGAACTTTTTTATATGTTGTACAGTATCACCCAAAGAACATAAGTCATAAAACATGTGAGGTTTTTCAGCCAATATTTCATATCTTCAGACATTTTGGAATTTATTCCACATCAGTGCCAACAAAACATTGGTCTTCATACCAGCACTCACTGAGAGGAGTATGAGTGCCTCTGCATTCTCTTAACCATGTTATAACAGCATTGGACAAAAAGGAAAAGCATTTTTGAGAATGGTTCATCTCCAGCAGAAATGGAGCATATAAGATAAACAGGATTCACTTCAACTCTGGTTTTTCAACAGACAACACAGGTATTTCAATGACCAAATCCAACATACACAATCAAGCCAGAAAAATGCATGTTGGATTAAAATATAGCTATACTTTTCTTGATTAAATAAATTACACCTGAATAGCCAATGGCATGAACATAAAATTTCCCCTACAATTCCAGTTGCCTCAAAGGCATTTAATTGCTGCACCTGAGGAGGAAAATATATATTGGGTCAGTGCTGCTCATCTCCATCCGTGCTCAGACTGACCATATATACCAGGGGTCTGGTGTCTCCCCCCTTGGGGACTGACTCAATCAAAATTAAAACGCAGTTCAGTAATGTACCTGGGGAATTTCACGGGAAGCCCAAAAATAACGCAGTTTATGATCTTTTACATACACCAAAAAGGGACTTGAAGATCCGCCTACGCAAAAAAACGCCAAAATTAAAATAAGCTTGCAGACGAATTTCAACTTAAAAACTTGCCGTTCTTTTTTTTGTGTAACTCTGCAGAGGTTCATCGGTTATCTTAAAAAGAAAAAAAAAAACGACGGACAGGATCACATTATTTTTAGAAGTGCGTCGGATTTTTGTTATATGTGGTTGGGAAACAATAGAACGAAGCTGGAAATGATGAAGAAGCTTGGATACAAAATAAACCCCTTTGCTGAAAACGACCGGATTTAAATTTCGTGATCAATCCTCCAAACTTTTGAAAATACCCCTTCATGTCGCGCAGGGAGTCGGTTGATACGCCTGCCGGCGACACATTCAAATCGCCGCCAAACTCTCAAAAAAAAAAAAAAATCCACGCAAAAGGACAGAAAGAAAAATGCTAAACCTAAATCCCGACACTCCAAGATTTTGCGAGAGAGAGAGAGAGACCACCCCCCTCTCACAATGTTCATTCTGTTTTTTTTAAACCCCCGTTCAGCCACAGCTTCGAGAATATATACCCTTCAGAGGAGGGAGGGCAATTGAATTTACTCCGTGTGAACATAGGGGTTGTTGTGCTCGTCAAAGGCGGGGTCGTCGTCGGGAACACCGCCCAGCCACGACATGGCCGTGAGGAGCAGAAACAGGGCCAGGGCGCCCATGATCACAAACGTTACGATCCGTCGGGTTCGGTAATTCGGATTCCGCATCAATCTCGGCGATGGTCGCACTAGATCACTGACAACAACAAGAGTGGGGCCTTGAGCAAAAAGAACTTAATTTGTTTTCCACTGGTTTGTTCAATTGCTCAAAGCATTCTTTACGCAAGGCACAATTTCCAACAGTATAACCCACGGAAAATTTTTCAACTGGTTCCAGATTAAAATATCATCAAGTAAAAATGAAGAAAATTAGCAGGAAAAATTACACGAAAATATAAATAAAACATAATCAATTAACGAGTTTCAATGCAAAATTAGTAAAATCTTGCAAAATTAAAAGTACTGCATGAAGGAAATTCAAACTCTATCAGGATTTCAATTTCATTTTGAATTTAAATTTTTTTATTCAAATTTTTGGTTGAATATGAGCATGAATAATTCGAAAAAAAAACGAATTTACAGTGAGTCCCACAGATGCGGACATAATTGGTGCATCAAAAGTGTCCCTGAGTTGAATTGTCCCCAAGATGAGTCTTGTTTTCCCATAGACTTACATTATATAATTTTCAATTGGTGTTTTATGGAAGAAATATTCTTCAAAATTCTATCAAAAAATTGTTTGCCACTTGAATTGGATTCAGTGAATGTATTTTCAACTCAATATGAACATTTGGAGCATTGAATAGTGTATCTTGGTACTGTATATTGAAACGTTGGCATCTACAAAAATAACATTAAAGTCACAAAGGGAGAAGGAAGTCCGTCTATACAATAAGTAATATTTTTTAATTAGCTGAATGGAGGGGAAAATGATGGGAGAAATGACAAAGAATTTTTCTTGCATGAATCTTTTGGTTAGAAATATCTGTTTCTTGCAATCAAGCCCAATAAAAGTCAATTTTCCTAAAATGTACCGGCAATTTTATCATGCAACATTGTCATGTTGAGTCAGTGTCCCTATGTTGGGCCTTTTTTATGATTTTTTTTATTGAAAAATAAATGTCATTATGTTGAATTGTCCCCATGTCAAGGTGTCCGCATGTGGGGGTCTCACTGTATATAAAACATAATGAACTAATGAGATTTAATGAAAAATTAGTGAAATTTTGCAAACTTAGAAGCAGAGGAAATTCACACTCCTTCAGGAATTAAATTTATTTTTGCATCACATTTCCTACTCTAAATGTTTTCCCATTTGAGAATCTATTGTCATAGAATTATAAAATTTTCACAAATTTTCAAGAATGTTCAAACAAAAAATTCAGGGATTTTTCCCTTTCTCTCTCTCTTTTGTTTGTGAACTTGACTCGAGTTTTTTTTTTTCTCAAGTCAAACGCGGGTTCTTCAGGTAAAACGTTCGTAGCCAAAGGACCCACTGAACACCCCGAACGAAAACTATGCATAAAAATAAACACCGAAGATACTCACGACCACCATCTCAAAATCGATTCGAATCTCGGTCTTCTAAACTTGTATTTATCCGCCACTTCGTCCTCGTACATATTCACAGTCCTGGAATGTCCCGCAGAGCCACTGTCCACATCAACTTGTCTCCGAACTGATGCGCCTAAAACAACAAAAAATTCGATTTAATTTGAAAATCAAATTGAAGGAGAAAAATCCCTGAATTTTTTCTGTAAACCTTCTTAAAAATTTGTGAAAATTTTATAATTCTCTGACAATAGATTCACAAATGGGAACACATTTAGAGTAAAATATGTGATACAAAAAGAAATTTAAATCCTGAAGGAGTTTGAATTTCCTCTGTGCTTCTAAGTTTGCAAAATTTCACTAATTGTTCATTAGATCTCATTAGTTGATTATGTTTTATATACAGTGAGACCCCCACATGCGGACACCTTGACATGGGGACAATTCAACATAATGACATTCATTTTTCAAATAAAAAATCATAAAAAAGGCCCAACATAGGGACACTGACTCAACATGACAACATTGCATGATAAAATTGCCAATACATTTTAGGAAAATTGACTTTTATTAGGCTTAATTGCAAGAAACAGATATTTCTAACCACAAGATTCATGCAAGAAAAATTCTTTGTCATTTCCCCCAAAATTTTTCCATCCATTGAATAACACGTTCCAGAATGGCAAAACGTGATTAGGAATACTGTGTAAGAAAAAACAAAAGCGAGCGTCAGAATTTCAATATGCTGTACACAATAACTTCAACCTCTCCCCGTCAATTTTTTTTCAAAACCATGTTCCCTTTTTAAGAATGCTGTAAAAAACCTCCTCAACTCGAAGATATTCCCTCTTAAACCTCTGTAAATCAAATTCTCTGAAGCCTTTTGGCCATTCCTTCTTGATACAAAAAAATAAAAAATAAAAAGTTCACTGGATGTGTTTTGAAAGGAAGTGAAAGACTATTTGGGCAAATGAACCCTAGCCTCCAAGTTCAGCATATTTTTTCAACTCAACCAAGAATCATTTCAAGGCCCAGAGATATCATTAATTACGATTTCTTGTAATTCTTTCTTTCTTTCCGCCAATAAAAATGCTTGTTTCCCCCAAAAGCATAAACCTCCCCAAACTCAATTTATTTTATTTTTTGCTGGTCCCTTGAAATTCGACTCCACACTATCATTGAATAATGAATGAACAGAACACTTTATTTGCCAATTTTCAGCATTTACAAGGTTCACTCAAGATTTCCACAACCAAACCCCCCTTCCCACCCAACCCAAATCCACTCAATGACATTTTAATCCCCTCAGAGCAGGAAAGCACAAATTGCTAACATAAATAAAAGAAAATACAATACAACAACAGAGGTTCGTCGAGAGGTGTTTTATTTTTTGCGCCTCTGGGCTTCCCGAGGTTTATCATTTTTTTGCTGCTTTTGTGGAGCCGAGCATTTTACGTTGGTTTAGTTGAATGAACAAATTACAGAGAATCTTTGTTGAGAAATCATATAAAGCCAACAATTTATCCTGATCCTTTAAGATTTCAGAAAGGGTCTCTTCATTGAATTCCTGTACTTGTAAATCTATCTTAAGCTTGTTCTTATCAGTATGAAATGCTGGATATGAGAAGAGAAGGTGCTCTGGTGATGCGCAAACTAATGTTTTTATGCTGCAGGTGTTACACCACTTAGGACACTTTTGAAAATTGGATGATTTTTTACGAAAGTGCCATGAATTTGTCAAAAATAGCTACAGTATCATTGAATAAATTAGCTGTACCTGCATGTAAAGGTTCGCGATGGTGCTGAGGCTTCTCCACGCCCGAAGAAGCAACGGAATGCGCACTGAATCTCTGCTTGCCGCCATGCGTCTCCACATCTTCGTTTATACTCGGAGATCCTAGAGGCTCTGGACGCGAAAAGGTCATTCCGGAATCTCCCACATCCGCCAACTGTTTTGCAAACATTGAATAAAAGAAATCATTTAAAAAAATCCATCGGTACCAAAAATTCTACCAAGCCGAGAAACACAGCGATTCACGGAATTATAGACCGCAGTTATTCCTCAGGGAAGCGGGGGGTCAAACAGGAATGAAATAAAACACCACGGGACATTTTCTGAAGAAAAAGTGCTAGAAAGAATTTTAAAAACGGAAGAGCGAAAAATTCGTTTTGAAGTCATGGGTTAGTGTTCCCCAGCCCGTGGTAGAAGTCTTTTGCTGGTCTTCGGGAAAATTTGTTCAGCATAATGAATTAATAAAAAAGTAGCAATGAAGTCTGTTATCTACATCTGAAATTTTGGCAAGACAAATGGCAGTTGAAATTATCCAATGAAAACATACAAGTTGGGTTTTTTCCCCAAGAACACTTCGGAAAAATTTTCACCTCCTGAAATGAATCATTTCAATTTTACATTCTGAGAAAACTTCCTTCAAGTCCAACTTTTTAATTTTCTGAAGACATTCCACCATAGACTTCTCAACTTAATTTTGGCAAAAAAAGCGGAAACTTTTAAATACCTGCCATGAAGTCTTTCAAACAAAACTTTTTCGAGTCTGCAAAAATTTCATGAACTTTGCTGATCTCCAGAAATTTTCCTTCTGGAAATCGCTGGTCCGCAAAAAATTCCACGGAAATTTGCCGGTCCATGGGCCCAAAAAAAAAAAAAATTGGGGAACGCTCTACTGTACTAGATAATTTGACAACCCGTACTCCAATATTTCACGCACTTCTTGATTTTTAAATAAGAACAAAACAACCTAAACCAACGTAAAATGCTCGGCTCCACAAAAGCAGCAAAAAAATGATAAACCTCGGGAAGCCCAGAGGCGCAAAAAATAAAACACCTCTCGACGAACCTCTGGAAGTCCCATGATATTCCGGGCCCAATTGGCTTTCATCAGGACATCTTTCAGGTTGTCAGCAACCGGCGAAACCATGTTCGTCGGGGGAAACAAGCTCTTCCCACAAGTCGGACAACAGAAACTGGCTTCACTCGGCGTTCCTTCCTTCGCAGTCACCTGCTTCCCCATTTCATGCAAACAATGCTGATGGAAAACGTCTGCAAATAAGGAACAAAGAAAGATGCTAGAAAAAAATTCGTAGTCTCTCCAAAAATTAGCAGACCCCGGAACGTATCACTCACGATAGCAAATGAGACGGATGCATCCAGCAGCGTTCAATCCTTTTTTGCAAAGTTCACAGACGGGAATGTAGTCGTTGTCCTCCAGCCATTGGAGGTAGGACTGCACTATGCACTGAGAAGAAAAATAAATTTATTTAGATACGAAATTCAGAGAAAAAAATATTTCCTCAAAAAATGAATACTTCAAGTTGAAAATTTATAAAAATATTGTACTCAAAAAAGATTGGGGAAACTTCTTCAATAGAAAAAATGTTCTAGATGACAATACGAAGGCAAGAAAAAATGATCTGTGAATTTATTTAAATACGAAAGGTTTTCGATTTCCATACGCACTTCAGAGAAAAAAAATTTCCTCAAAAAATGAATACTTCAAGATGAAAATTTATCAAACTATTTGTACTCAGAAATTATTGAGAAACTTCTTGAATATAAAAAGTGTTTGATGTCAATACGCAGGCAAGGAAAAATGATCTGTGAATTTATTTTAAATACTAAAGGTGTTAGATTTCCATACACAGTCCACAAAAAAAATTTTTAAAACCACATGAAAAGTGTGTTTTAATCGAAATATTCTGAACTAATCGTGAAATTTCTTGACCACAAACGGTGTTCGATTTTCTATACGCAGTCAAAAGAAAGAAAAAATCCCCAACATATGAAAATTTATTACAACAAATGTTTCGCCAGATTCAAAACCAAACGAAAACCTTCTTGAATGACGCACAGTACTCGATTTCTAGACGGAGTCAAAAAAAAAAATTACCACCAAACTTCATTCTACGGACTTTTCGACACATTCAAAACAAATTTTGGGCTTTCTTGAATACGAATGGTGCTCGATTTTCACAATCAGCCCAGAGAAAACAAAAATTGAAACAAAATGAAAATTCAATTCAAAAATTTCTCTACCCGCCTAATTTTTTCGACGCATTCCAAACGAATTTGGAAAATACAAAAATAATAATTCATGAAATTTTTACGAGTTTGAAATTGCCGCATCTGAGCAACAATTATTACTCTAGAATCAGGGACTTGGAGCGGAGCTGGAGCCCGGAGCCTGGAGCCCGGAGCAGAGCGATTTTAGCCGGAGCGGAGCGGAGCCCGGAGCAGGCAAAATTTTTGGCTGCTCCGGGCTCCAGGCCTCAAATAAAATTTGAAAAATTTGGGGAGAACCCCCCGCCATATGTGACTGTTTGGCTGGCACCAGTCAACAAAACTACCTCCCTCCAATTCAGTCAAGTCCTCAAACCCTGAACAATCTTCGCCTTGTTGCTCTTATTAGATTGAGAGAGGGGTTATCCTGAATCCATTTTTTTCTCAACATCCTCAAAGATGTGGATGCTTGTGTGCTACACAAGTATCCCATGGTTTAAGTTGAATTTATTTTTCAATGGAATCTAAAAAATGGGTTAGTTTGTGAGATATACAAGGGGTCTAACAAAAGTTCTTGGAATATAATTTGAAAAGGCCTACACATGAGCTGAAAAACAATTATTCTTTATGAAAATATGTTCTTTGGCACAAGAAAAAAGTCAGCCCTATTTGACCGTAAAAAACTTACAAAACGTTTTCAGTGGGACCGTCTCAAGGTGAGTTTTCTACTCCGCGGGAAGGACGTCTAAAACGACAACATCGGGTCGAAAGGAGAGTCTTAAGAACTTTAGTTGTATCGTAAAATTCCAAGAGTTGCCTCCAGGTCTTCCAAGGTAATTCACATTATAGTTTGGCTGGTGCCAGCCAACAGTAGTCCCTCCCCTTGAATAAGTCATTAACATCTTGCTGGAAATATGCATCCCCTGGTTGCTCTACTGCAGTAAAGGTGGACATTTCATGCTCAATACTCTGGACCAGTGTCCCCCAAATGTTTTTGGCCCACAGACCAAGAAATTTTCAGAATTTTTTTTTGTGGACTGGCACATTTCAAAAATAATTTCTGCACACTGGCAAAGTTTCATATTTGCAAACATTTTTGCAGACTCAAAATTGTTTTGCTTGAAAGACTTCATGGGAGGTATTTAAAAAGTTTGTTTGATTGAAAAAATTAAGCCAAAAACCAATGATGCAGCTACAGTACAGTGGAATGTCTTCAAAAATTTAGAGAAGTCAGCTTAAAGAAAGGTGTCTCTGAATACAAATCAAAATAATTTGTTTCAGCAGGTGAACTTTTATCTGAAGTATTATTAGGAGAAAAGCCCACTTTTATTTTTCATCTAATTCAAACTGCAATTATCTTTCTGAAATTTCAGATAAAAATAACAGACTTCACTGCTCCTTTTGATTTATTATGCAGAGGAAAATTTCCTGCAGGCTTAAAAAAACTTCTGCGGACTGGCACTGGTCTGTGGGCCATGGGTTGGGGAGCACTATTCTATCTATGAAGATGCAGGGGACCAGAAAAAAATGTTCCTCAGATTTACGAAAATGTCTTGGAGAAATTATATCCATCACCGGGTATACCCGGATGTGAACATAATATCGACTTATATTTGGATATAATATCGTGAATATAAATTGACAAAGATCATAATTTCCAAACCCTACTGTGATGGAGTTTTATTACTATACATTCAAGTCTGTTTTCCTAGTCTGTGAAAAAAATTTAAAAATTGGTATGGCCTATAGAGCACAAATTTATACTGTAATTAAAAATCTATATAATGAGATTATTGATGAAAATTAGTTTGTAAAAATAAAATCTTCATAGCATTGTTCCTGTGGAACAAGTGCTGGGACCAAGAAAAAATTGTTATGGCAAAAAAAAATTATGAAAAGTTATGTTATTGTTATGGTGGAAAGAGTCCGGAGCCCTGGAGCACAGGATTGTGTCCAGAGCGGAGCAAAATTTTTTTTTACCCTGCTCCAAGTCCCTGCTTGCAATTCCATCCTTGCCCCGCAATTCAACCTGCTTTGGCCTTTTTTTCTTTTGCATTTTTGTGCTGATATGTTTGAACTTCAGGAAGTGTCTGGCAATTTATGAACCACTTCACACTTTGACCTTAGTTTGGTGACAGATTGAGGTCAAATTGCAAGGTATGTGGAATACCCATATTTACTGGAGTACCACGCGCACCTTTTTTCTCAAATTTCAGAAGAAAAAAAAGGCAGCGCCTCATAAGTGGGTACAAAATTTTCAAGAAGTTTTAGGAAGTTGTATGTTAATTATACTTGATTATAATTGAGAAATTTGTGACAAATTTACCAAAAAAACTTTTTTTTTTACTGAAAAATTGATCAGATTCATGTTCAATTCATGTCAAAAGTCAATTTTTTTACTATTCAAAATTTTGTGGTTTTAAAGTCACTGAAAATGGGGTGCGCGTCTTACTCGGGGATACAATTTTAGCCACATTTTTAACTGAAAAATCCCTGTGCGCACCTTCTTACTTGAGGGCGCAGGGTGCTGGAGTAAATATAGTACTCTGCAACAGTGTTCCCCAACTCTTTTGGGGCCAGGGTGGACCAGCAAAATATTATAAAAATGTTTGCAGACTGGCAAATTCCCAGAACATTTTCTGCAGACCAAGAGAGTTTCATTAAACTTTTTGCAGGATCAAAAAAGTGTTGCATGAAAGACTTTATGAAAGTTGAAAGGTATTTGGAACTTTCTGCTTTTTGCAAAAATTAAGTTAAACACCATTGAAGAAACTATAGCTGAGTGTCATCAAAAAATTCAGAAGGTGGGCTTGAAAAAGTGTTACTTCAAATGAAAAAATAATAATTACGACCAGGGGAACGTTTGTCTGAAATGTCATTTGAAGAAAAGCCAACTTTTGTTTTCATCAGATAATCCAGGTGCCATTCTCCTTCCAAAAGTTTAAGTAAAGAGAACAGACTCCATCCCCACTTTTCAATAATGTATTATGCTGAAAATTTCCCAAGTGCTGGGAAAAAAACTTTTGCAGACCAGCATCAGTCTGCGCCAACCACAGGTTGGGGAACACTGCTCTGCAACTTTTGTATACATGTTACAGCATGAATACATCAGCACAATAATCCAACACATGTCCAAAATACACAGCATGTGATGGATGAGTTGAACAATGAAAATGGCAGGTATACATACTTGAGTGACAGGAGAACCCCAAGATATGCTGTGAAATAGTCTCCATCGCCCTCAGCCAAGGTTGGATTTGCTGTCATCCCGACTTCCACAAAAACCACAAAGTTGGCCTCTTCTTCTTGAGCAGTTAATCTCAGGTGGGCTAATCCAAGGGAAGAAGGTCAATATTTTTCATACCTTACAATGGAATTGTTGGGTCAACAATCTTGATTGGTTTCAGATAAAAGTTTACTAACTAATTGATTTGAAAATCATGTATCAATAAATGCCGCTAAAACAAATATTGAAGCGCAAGATTACACAAATTAAAGTGCCATCGGAAGGTAGGAATGTTCACATCAGTGAATTGGTCAATTATTTGCACCTACATTATTCCATACATTTCATGCATCAAAATTAAATTTGGAATAATTCTCAAGCATAAGGAATTTCCCCAAGGAAAGAAGTTTATTAGCAAAATTTCGATTCCTCAAGTGAGAAAATTTTCCTGGAAACCAAAAGTTTGTTAAGCAGGGGTCCACTGTATTATTTACTGCATAGTCAAAGGCATAAACACCTTTGGATCCCGCTCACTAGATTTTTCAGGGTTTAAAACTTTTTTAATTTCATCAATTTAATAGTTACCTATGGTGTCAATTCTGACCTTCAACCAGGAACCAATCTGAAATTCCTGACTATATCTACGTTTTTCCCCCCTGGGGAAAACAAAAAAAATTGCTTAAATGTTTGACTATATGATGAGTATACCTCCAACATTCTTTGTTTGAGCTTCTAAAGTTTGAAAAAAGGTTTCCTGCTTATAGATACAATACTGTATATATATATATATATATACAGTATACGCTTCAAAATACGCCATTTAATTAACCTTTTGAAATTATCCAGAATAAATAGGGATGATTTGTCGGAAATGATGTTGCTCTTCATTGCTTACATATAGTGAGCTGTGTTTCTGGTCCGCGTGGAATCGTGCAGAAATGCAGATAATCCAGCGAATGTTTGAAGGTGAATTACTTTACTTTTATTCCACGACTTGAGCATGATGAAGATATGCGAAAGCTCAATTTCATCCTTCATTGTATCAAAATGTATTTTTTGGTCTGGATTATACAGGACAATATCATGCGAGTTCGTAAACAAGGTAGTTTTCATAATAAAATGAATCAACTCACCTTGCGCCAGATGAGTTGAGATGGCAAGAATCACCAACAGCAGAAAATTCATCTTTGCCGAATAACGCGAAACAAGTTTATATATTTTCTATTCTAAAGAGAAAAATGAGCTTGTTTGGTTGAATAATAGGCCAGTCACGGTGCTATATATACAAGAGAAAAAGCCACAATGAATAATTTTTCAAGCTCAGAGGTACTGTTTTCATATTTCATTTGAAAATATTGATCAAGGCAGAATGTATTGAATTTTCAAACTACTCATGACGTATTGTCTAAGAAAATAAGAATTCATGAAAGATTCCTCAATGTTTTGCAAAATCTTCAAATTTGTTGTAGAGTAATTTCAATAAATGATAGAGAGTATATCAGCATGCAACAAAAAAGTATTGTTTTTAAATAATTCAAAATCAAAATTAAATTTTTTCAACATTCACCCTGATGGCTTTTATATGTCAGCTTGGGGATGTGATCCTCAGTTAATAGTCTTCTAACTCATTGATATCCCTGGAAAAAAAATACCTGGATTATATCAATCAATCGTTGTTTAATAAAACGATTTTACCGTGTGTATTCTGTCCCAGGGTAAGATTAAAGACAAGGACAAAACTGAGTTTTTATATGGCTTTTTTCATTATAAATTTAAATCACTGAAAAGAGGGATTTTATCATGGGATTGATGAGAGACTAATAAGAGTTTTAAGGGTGATGTTAACACTGATGATGAGGTAAAGCAGTATTTCTCATAAGCTGTTCACTTTTGGTGCAGTTGCTCCACCAAAAGTCAACAGCTTGAATAAGAAACACTGCTTCAAAAAGTTAACAGCTTTGGAAAACCTTTGGTGAAGTTTCATTTTATTCCAGCAGACATACATGCATGCATCACAGCAGTGTACATCATGGATGTATGTCTGGAATAAAATGAAACTCCACCGAAAGTTTCTCATCACGAAACAAATGACTGAGTAACTATAACGGCAGACACCCGACTCGTGGCTGGCTAATGGAATCGAGAAACACTGAAATGTGTCGAAACCGAGTCAAGATTTCCACTTTTTATGTTGCTCAAAACTTGATTTCTTTCCTTATATGCCTCGTCCTACATCCTGCGACGCACAAGCAAGCAGCAGGGGGAGGGAAAGAGACACCGAAAGACTGTGTTTTTCCCTTGAGCAAAACGTGGGGGAATGAAGAAGAAAAAGGAGAAAACCGAGTGGATTTCGCCGTGAACGCTTGATTTCTCCATTTGAGTTGCACCATGACACGTACAGCAGGAGGGGAGAAACAAGTACTGTATAACAGCGCAGGCGGGCTTTACATTTTGCTTCACCGCCTTCTTTCTCCCAGCAGTAACGATTTTTTTGCTATTTTTCCTCGACTGCTGTCTTTTGTACATTTATTCGAAGAAAAGAAATTGTCACCGTGCACAGAGAGAGAGAGAGAGAAAAGACAAGGTTTTTCATTATTCCAGTTTGATGGACGAGTTCCAAGAAAACGTCAATTTTTCTTGTTGCTGGCATCTGAAAATGATAAATTCTGCGCGTACTCATCACCCATGCCTATATATACAGTACTGTACAGTATTTAATTTGACAAACGTGTCCTTTTTTGATGCAGAGTTGACACATGCTGAGAACGATATTATATCTGCCCTGAAATACATGCGGCCTTTATTGTCACCCAACTTATATACGGAGAACGACAGTGAATGTATAATAATTTAACGGATTCGCATCTTTCTTTTTTTTTTAATTAATGGAAAATGCTTGGGAATTTTTAAACATCGTTTTTTGTTTGTTCTTGAATGATTTCGAATGGTTCTCATTTGGACCCTGGATCATTAATCTAACGCCGGGACTCGATTCCGCGGTGACCAAAAATAGTTCACTACCTGGATTTTTCTGGGCATTTTCTCGTCCATCTTTGCTGATTTTCCGGACGAATGTCTGTCGAAATCGAGTCAATGAAATGAAGAATGATAATTTCATGATAGATCCTTCAAAATATTTAATATCAGACGTCAGACTTTTTTTTTTCAGAGCTTCTGCTGGGCGCCAAGAGACAAATTTTTGGATTTCTTATTGTTACATTCCCCAAATCTCTCGAATGTTCATCTGAAATTCGTGATACAGTAATTATGCGACCAACTATACTCAGAATACCACGCAATGATTCACAAGGTTTCTCAGCAGTTTTTATTTTTTCTTATTAAGTGCGTCAATTTTTCACACAAAAAAAGGTAAATATACGTTGTATCGTATTTACTGATTTATTTTTTGTGGAGAATTTCGCCTGAATTCCTCTCAAATATTACGGTACAGTACGTCGAAATATGCCGAGGCTCTGGATTTATGCGAATGCATTTTTTCATCGTGTTCTGCATCTTTTTTTTTTCTTCATGATGAGATGTGATGATGAATAGAATTGGGTTTTCATTTTCCGCCCATGTTTTGCAGAGGTCTTGCCTGACGAGACTCACTGATGATGGCTCGGACCGCAACCTGCCCCAAATCAAATCCATGGGAGAACTGCTGAAACGCGGGGATCGGAGTCCATCATTCGGGGATTTTGCCGATCGTCGAAGAAATCGTCGAACTCCTGATGTTTGGTCGCGGGCTCGTGAAATTGCTCTTCGCCCGTACCGAAACCTTCGCCAGCGTGGGCGTGAACATGCTTGCGAGAACATCTGTGGTGTTTGGCAGCATCCGGAAGCAGGACGGAACCCAGTTTCGGGACTTGTTGCCCTCAGAATACACGCAGATGGCGGGAATAAAAGACGAGGCCTGGATGCTGGAATAACGTCGCCAGGCCCAACCTCGTCAGCCAGGAATAATGTCGTCATGAACTAAGCTCGTCGTGGAATATCTTCGTCAGGTATAACATCGTCTTTATGTTCTACCCGAGATGTTGGGACTTGAGGAATATTTTGCTGTAAGAGGTTGGTCCAGTTGTGAAGTGCCCGAAGATTTTTTTTCACGAGTTTGTTCCAGGATAGGCTTGACGACAGTAATCGGGTGTTGGAATTACGACGTTATTCCACGCCATCCCGGGATGTGCGGGAGTTGGGGGTCTTATGCAAAACATGATGCTGGGCAGAGCAACGCAGTTGGAGTCCAATAAGTTCCAAGAAAATGTCAATTTTTACTGTCGCTGCAATCGGATACTGAAATAGTAGATTAAAAAATTAATCTAAAAAACCACGTTTTCAAAAAGCAAA
>CAJPEX010002715.1:0-24585 GCA_905338405.1 Notodromas monacha
GCACCAGCTTCTTCTGATTTGATGAGGAACCAGAGACCGAAATTCAGCTGCGGGATTTCCGCGAACACCGACAGCAGCAGCATCATGAACGTGAGACCAACGATGAGATATGCTGGGATCAAAAATTGAAAAATAAAATAGAATAGATCAGCATACTTTCATTAGGAGTAAAATTTTTTAAATTGACAAATCACAATGGCCGAAAATGATGACGAAACGAATTCAGAATTCCTCGGGCCTCGCAGGAGGCTTAATTTCGTTTTAAAACTCGATACTTAGACTCAGTCTAAAAAATAATAATAGTTACGGCAGTTCATTATTCGTGCATTCGAATTTACAGTACTGTGATGTATTTTATTATTCAGTTAAATTTTTTATAGGCCGGAATTTATTTGGTTTGTGATGGGGGATATCTGAAAGTTTTGTGAACCTTGTGAATACATAACAAGTGGCAAATAAAGATTATATGAAAAATCAGTCAATTAATGAAATCAATAAATTGTTCAAAGTTAATAAATACAATGGGCGCTTGGATTTTTACACAGTCCATATGTTTCTCACCACTGAAATATTTACTCAATTTACAAAAATTACAAATGATCAGACCTTTCAAACACGTTTTCTGTATTATTTCTTGTCTTTCACATTTCAATTTATGAATTTATTCATGAAAAAGAGGAAGATATAATTCATCGTGTTTTTTTAATTTCCTGCAGTAGTTACAGTGGAACTGAGTGCTTCAAATTAATGAAAGCTAATCGCACATTTCTTACTTCTTAAAATTGTTTGCTAGACGACAACTTTCTCAAAAAAATGTTTGCATGAAGATCATTTTAAATTCGGTATATGTAGATAAACTCACCGGTAACAAGAACCTTGTACAGTGTTCTGTATTCTTGATCAGGAGAATCCCCTGGAATGTAGTCTCCCAAACCAATGGTGGTCAAGGAGATGAAGCAATAATAAAGCCCATCGAGGAACGTCCAAGTCGGTTCAATCCGCTTGAAAATCAGCGCAGGAATCACAAAAAATACCAGGAAAATAATTCCCCCTAAAAAGGAAAAAAAAAATGCTATATTAAAATATAAGATTAACGGTACTGTATTTCCGGCTTTTCGGAAATTAAGAGACGCTTTGATTACTGCCATGCAGTACCGAGAGAGATCACGACATCACATCATACTGCGGGCTCGTTAGGAATAAAGAGCGGTCTATATTCTTCGCGCAGGGGGTGGATTTTGAATAAAATCTGCACATTGCGTGACTCGGCTGGATTTTTGCTTCCTTACAGTTGAATATACACACACGCACACACACACACACACATCCAGGGACTGGATCATAATTTTGTAAGTGATTCATTTCCTGGCATTATTCTTGGAGTGCAAAGATGAGAATATAGGTAAAACCAATTTTTCAGAATAATTTAATTATGGAGACGATTTCCTCACATGCCGATTTTCCGGAATTTTTTGCCGGTTCTTTTGGATTTATCCCATGAAACAATGGATTGAAATCGGCGGAGAGTATGTCGAACGTCTTATGTTGAACAGCACTGAAGTGTTGCCAAATGATGAGACTATTTGAGCAGTTTTTTTTTCGAATTTTTGAAACTCTGTCGGAAATATTTTAGAAATCCTCAAAACCCTTGTATACATTTAGTGTTCCCCAATCCGTTGTCTCTGCGGAGGTTTTTTGCCAGTCCGTGGGAAATTCTCAGCATGATGAATACATCAAAAAAAGGGATGAAGTCTGTTCTCTTTACCTAAAAAAATTTAGGAGGACAATGGCAGTTTGAATTATCTGATGAAAATCAAAGTTGGCTTTTTCAAAAATTTTAACCAGGCTGAAATGAATTATTTTAATTTTTTGTTCTAAGAACCCTTTCTTCAAGCCCACATTTCTAATTTTCTGATGACATTCAGATATTGCTACTTCATTGGCATTCAACTGAATTTTTTTTAAAAAGCAGACATTTGTAAACAACTGCCATAAAGTCCTTCAAGCAAAACTTTCAGTGAGTATACACAAATTTCATGAAACTTTCCTGGTTCTGCAGAATTTATTTTTCCAGAATTTCCCGGTCTGTGAAAAGTTTTATGGAAATTTGCTGGTACGCGGGCCGAAAATGGTTGGGGAACTTTTGCAACTAGTATATAGTCTATGACCGTATTGTGTACACACTATATGAATGTGCAAAAAAGGGGTGGTGGTGGTGTTGGGGTTCTTATGCATGGGGTTACTGCAGATAGGTGCTTGCTGGAAGGAAAGGAATGCGTGTCTAGACGAGAATTCCAGCTCACCAACAGCAGCCAGATGGATGATGCGGATGTGGAATGGCTGATAGAGGTGGTTGAATCTTTCATGCACGAGGCGCAGGAGCGACGTCGTCGGTCGGTGCAGTCGCTCCACGTAGGCCGAGAGGAGCACGAGCGTCAACGGAATCCCGATCAGCCCGTAGATCACGCAGAACAGTTTCCCGCCTTCCGACAGCGGCGCCACGTGTCCATAGCCTGTTGGAACCCATGTACTGTACCACATCAGGAGGTGGTTCCGGTTTCTTTTCTTTTCTTTCAAATTTTATTCTGTTTATTTGTTGGTCGATGTCAATATATTGAACAGGATAAATCAGCGGAGAAGCGAAATGTCAGGGAAACGCAGGAATTTTCCCTGATTTAATCAAATGTTGTAAAGGTGAGCCAAACTAAACTGTATCATTACAGTTTATTATCATTACAGTCATAGTCGATGTATCATTTGAGGTGAAATCATTATAGACTCCTCTGATTTTGAAGAATTTTCCGCACTGAAAGCTCACACATTTGTTGTTTTTTTTGTCAAATTGTATTCTTTTTGTTGTTGGTCGATGTACATATTGAAGAGAATACAGCAGCGGAGAAGCGAAATGTCAGGGAAATGCATTAATTTTCCCTGATTTAATCAAATGTGGTACATGCAGGTGAACCAAACTGAACCATGGGTGAAATCATTAGACTCCTCTGATTTTGAAGAATTTTCCGCACTGAAAGCTCACACATTTGTTGATTTTTTCGTCAAATTGTATTCTTTTTTGTTGGTTGATGTCAATATTGAACAGGATACATCAGTGGAGAAGCGAAATGTCAGGGAAATGCAGCAATGTTCCCTGATTTAATCAAACATTGTAACGTTGAACCAAACTAAACCGTGGATGAAATCATTGGACTCCTCTGATTTTGAAGAATTTTCCGCACTGTAAGCTCGCAAATTTGTTTGTTTTCTCTTCAAATTGTATACTTTTTTGTTTGTCGATTTCAGTATTGAACAAGATACATGTGTGCAGAAGCAAAATGACAGGGAAATTCATTATTTTCCCTCATTTAATCAAATGTTTTACAGGTGAACCAAACTAAGCCATGGGTTAAATCATTGGAATTAAGTTTGAAAAGATATCCGCACTGAAAGCTCAAATATTTTTTTTCAAATTTTTTTACTTTTTGTGTGTTTTACATTGAAACAGGATACATATGTACAAAAGCAGAATGAATTAATTTTCCCGGGTTTAATGAAATATCTTACAGGTGAACCTAACTAAACCATGTCGATAAAATCTTTGGACTCCTCTGATTTTGAAGAATTTTCCGCACTGAAAGTTTGCGAAGTTGTTTCTTCATTTTCGATGCCCCCCCCCCCCCCCCCAAAGGAAGCGCGTCTGATACATTCGATTTTGTATTAGATGCCGGGTGTTGATTTTTTTTCGATGTCGTCGATAAACCGTATACTGTACGGAGCACACGCGAAATTTCTGGTACAATTTTGGGATTATCTCAGGCAAATTCAATCTTATGGAACAAATAGGTTATCCATCATTTTAGCCATGAATTTGATCACAGAAGGCCCCAGATGTTAAATCAAGGTCCATATAGGAATTTTTTGCGCTGAGTCAAGAGAAAACTGATGCATGGGTAGAATCATTGCTGGTCTCTGATCCCAAACATTTTCACGTAATGAAAGTTTGTCGTAAAATACATGCACATTTGTTTATTTTTTTCGATGCTCAAAAAAAAGGTCCTTCATACTTTTGTCGTTGTCGATGAATGCCGGAAACAGGGCAGAAATGAAATGTCAGGGAAATGCGTTAATTTTGCTTGATTTAATCAAATATTGCACACGGCGTTGGCACGAGTAACAAGCGCACTTCGTCGCGCAAAAATCGCCCTTAAAGTATCGGGGCGACTTATTCTTTGCAATCGATTCGATGGCATTCTAGATTTCCAAGTAACATTTTGGTATTGTCGGAACCAAATTCAATTTTGAAAAAACGCTCTGGAATTATTTTTTCCCGGTGAATTTGATCACAGAACGCACCAGAGGTTGAATCTTAATATATACATGTACGCTGAAAATTTTCGTGAAGATTCAAGTGAAAATTAAAGTACTGTACAGAATGCGTAAAATCAATGGACTCTTCTGGTTCCGAAGAAATTACACAATATGGAAATTTTTCTGACGTACGCGAATTTTTTTGTTCATTTTCGATGCGCAAAAAAAGAAGTGCGTCACATGTTTAACATTAGGTTCCGTATAAAATGCTTATTTAACTCTGACCAACTCAATCTTTGGAATGGAATAGTGCTGAAATAATTTTCATCATTATAATTTTATCTATAGCACTGGTTTCGAATCTTGGTTTGCCGGATGTTGCAGAAATAAATTCATTCATCAATATTTAGAAACAAGGCTTTTGAAGTCACTGTTTGCACCAAAAGCTTGTGCATCAGTGAGATAAGAATCTGGCATGAAGGTTTTCCAGATTCTTATCACCGAAGAAAAGTTAGGTTTAGAAAATGAAGTCACTGTTTGCACCAAAAGCTTGTGCATCAGTGAGATAAGAATCTGGCATGAAGGTTTTCCAGATTCTCATCACCGAAGAAAAGTTAGGTTTAGAAAAGTGAGAATATCTCAAGATCTGTTAATCGGGTCAATTTTTATATTATACAAGAAAAGTTGAAGAGCATCTTTGGCTTTAATTTAAGATGTTGTGGAATTTTCTAACTGTAAAATGCGTGGAGTTATTTGCTTCAGAAGTTTGTGCGTCGGGAATTGCGCCATAGGTGAAGCATCTTTTCTTTGCTGATTTTATTTCTTTTTGAAAGCAAGTTTTTATTGCACAATGTGAGATTGTATTTGTTGATTGTGTGTGTGATTGTTGTCTTCATGAAACCTGTGATTAGAGACAATAATAAGAGTCCTCTTTTAACATCCAAGGAGTGCTGAGGATGCTCCAGCTTCTCTTATTTTCTGCAGCCATAATGTAGTTCTGTAGCTTAAAAATTAAATTCCCTTGGAGGCTGGGTAACTGCCTCAGCACTCATATGCCTCTTGCATCTGGAATATTTTTGATGCAGCTTAAAATCTGCAATAGCAGGACTTGTTGTATCAAAAGCTGTGAGCTTGCTATTCCACATAAGTAATTCCGAACTTCAAGACGCACGTTAATGCTGAGTTTCTGACATGGCTAGAATCAGAATCACTTCCCATCCAGGTGTAATTTTGTTACAATGACGAATGAAAAGTTCAGATTAATCTTTGAGCTTTTACTGGCAGGCAATGTAAAAAAAAATTGATGGAGATTTCTTCTTCTTGTTCAGTAACTTTTAATATCACCAACAGAAGCTATACAAGCGTCTTCTAGATGAATGTTTCTTAACGCGGAAAACTATCGTAATTTCCGACTGAGCAAAGTGAAGCGTGTGATTGAACGACATTAATATACTGAATAGGACTAAATCAATGATGAAAAAACTTCAAAGCTTCTTTAAGCTAATGCTGGAGTTTTACGGGAAAGATTTTCTTTTGACCCGAAAGGCTTATTCTGGTGTGCTGGCACTCAAAATGAGTTATTCTGCCACATTTGGCAATGAAACGTTTTATCTCAAAATATCAGTTTAAAATAACCTTCAACTAGTAAAAAAAAGCTGGTCAGTATATAACAGATGTTTTTGCAATAATGCAAGAACAATTTTCACAACCTAAGAGATCACTTTCAGCAATGATAGCCTGATTTCCGTAAATAGGTGTGATTTTCAAAATTCGTTCTGCCAAAAGTCTGAATTATCTATAGATACAGGCTTCGAAAATTTAAGAGAACTTTCAAGTTACTGTACTCGTACGTCTCTGGAACAATTCGAACCATATTACACCGGAAAAAAGGGAAATTAAAGTGACTACATTCATATTGTGTATGATGTCGGAGTCTAATATTTTTTTTGCTTGGCCAGTGCATTTGTGAAAAGAATTTTCAAAAGTTTGAAGAAATTGACGCTTGTTGGCTTTGATGAAAATCGTCATGAATTCCTCACACGCTCAGTTCAGATAATCTGAAGATCAGATTTTCTGTCCCAGTTCCACGCAGTTGGTGGGAAAAAATTGTATTCCTTATTTTTGCTTTTTTGATTGATTATTCCAAGAATAATCAGTTAAAGGAGCAAAAATGAGCATATTTTCTCAGTCTGCTTCGGTTGATCGATAAGTAATTTAGAAAAGGCAGTAACTCTGAGCAAAAAGAAAGAGATTCACACTACAATCAACAGTAAGTTCATAAACCCATCTCCCATCGGCCAGGATGACGCAAACGTTACCTGTAAGAAATTTATTTTTCTCCAAATCACGAAACAAGAGATTCTACTTCTCACAGACCCCTTATTTCTGTGTGCAGTTTCCTTTTTTTTTTAGCATTTCTCCCCCGACAGCAGCAATAAATGACAGTTTTCCCAACAACACGATCGATGGCAGCGTGTCAGTGCCGGATAAATGAACAGTCCCGAGCGGAACGTTTTCTGGAGCAAGAGATATTGCTTTGCGGAGTGCTTCGTATGTGCTTCGTATGTGCTCGTCGACTATATACTGTACACCACATCTCGGGTATATCCGCACAGCAACAACAACAAGAAGAAAAAAAAGCACGCGCGAAAAATAAGCAAATAAATAAATAAGAAAGCGACGGACAGCGAATGCGAGTTGCAGCTGTTGCTGCTTTAAGCTGAAGAAAGAACAGCAACAGCGGCGGTGCTGTGGAGCACTTGCAGCACTCACGCTCGTATTTAGTCTTATCGAGAGAAGAAGGGAAGAATAAGACGAAAAAAGGATTTTAAACAAGAAAGTGAAGAGTTGGAAAAATGGGCGAGAAATCGAAACATATACCCTACTATATATAGAGATCAGAGTTTCGATCACCCCCGAGGGAAACGTTATTTTGCCATTTCAAGCTTCGTTTGGGGATTAAGAGTCATTTCAACCTGTATGAGTCAACTAAGAAGGCTTTTTATTTACGGTATTTATTTCTTTATTTCAGTTCAGAGTCGACTCAACTGAAGACCAACGTGAGCACTAAAATACCGACAAATGCATCTGCATCGATGATTATAATTTTACTATGCCGTGAATTTTCTCATTGATTGCAGAATTCTCTGTTTTAAAGGTCAAATTAAATTTAAATTCTCTTCTCAAACCATTTTAAATGATCAAAATTAAGAACTAATGGTCATGTCCCAGCCGAAGTCAATGGTTTTTTTTTTTTTTCGTAGGAACAGAGATCAAACCGAAGCATTCAGCAATGCATCGAACAAGTTTATTTTTACGGCATTTCAGCTGGAATTTTCCGGAAAACATGATGTACACAGAGAAACAGAGGCAGAGGAAAAACTTTTTCAACGTCATTCGAGAGCCTTGCCACAAAATAAGTTCCGTTACACCCATTCGGTTCGGGTTTCAAACGCGAAATAATGTAATTCATTTACAAAAAAAAAATTACTGAAGAGAAAAGAGCACTAACGGATATCCTCATATAACAAAAATTACATTTTGAAAAGGCTTTTCTTTTGCCTGTTCGTCTCTTCTTATGCAGTAGTTATTTTTTAACTGAAGTTTGTTATTTTACACAGAGAAAAACACGCGGAGAAAGAAACTTTTTCAACAGCATTTGAGAGCCTTGCCACAAGTAAATTGCTATAACCCATTCGGTTCGGGTTCAGACACGAAATAATTTAATTCACTTAAACAATATAATTACTGTAGTGAAAATAACACTAATGGAGATTCTCAACGGAGTGGGGTTAATTTTCTCCCATTTAAATGAGATAGCGTGTGAGACCTTATATCAAATTGAATCTAGTTTATGTGTTCAACGACATTTTATGAAAGAAGCAAAAAAAGAACTTTTTACGTTTTTCTTGGACCCATCAAATATATGTTACCTTTGAAAGAAAGCTGTTGTAAGCTTGTAACATACCATGCCAGAAACTACAGTAGCAACTTGAATAAAAAATGAAGGGCTTGTTTCCAATACAAAATGCTGGCATTGAAATAAAAGCATTACCCTGTCAAACACTAGTTCAACAAGTAGATATTTTTTGGCCCGACCAGTGGGAAACAAAAGAAAAAGCCTCTTTTTTTTAAGAAAAGCAAACACTGTAGAACATCATAAAGGCCGTCTTGCAGCGCATTTTAACTCAAATTTTCGCGATTCCACTTACACTTTCTGTTTTGAAAGTTTAAAAAAAAATTCTCGGAGAAAATTTCAAACAAAAAATTTTTTTTTGGTCTTGTCGCAATGGAAGTTTACAATACATCAACGTGACAACCGAACTGCTAATGAGATTCGACCCTTGTGCACCCACCAGCACTCTTCTGAAGCTCTTACACTTCCGAAACGTGACGGGAATGCAGACCCTTCGAATTCGGATGCAAGACATCACTACATTATGCATTGGGTGCATTGGGTCTGTTGATCCACAGCGGGTATAGGGCCTTCGATCACTTGCAATACTTTCCTGTACCAGAAACTCATACTCCAGCAACGTCAAACTCTATTCCGAGGAACAAGGCTGATATTAGCACCGAAGGGATGTCATGTATGTTGGCCCCGTAATGCTTTGCTTTAGCTTTTCCTTGAAAAAAATTAAGCAACGGGTTCCTTCCTTCCAGCATGCTCGAATAGGCACTGAAGTGGTGAAACTGGAGTGGAGTTGATTTTCGCCCATTTAAATGAGAAAGCGTGTGAGACCTTATATCAAATTGAATCTAGTCTATATGTTCAACGAACAGTGTAACCTAAATTTTTTGGGCCGGCAAACAAGCAAATTTCCACAAAATGTTTCGTGGACTAGCGAATTTTTAATGAAATTTTTGCAGACTCGAAAAAGCTTTTTTTGAATTAGTTTATGTCAGGTACTGTATCTAAAAGTTTCAGCTTTTTGAAAAAAATTGGGCTGAGAACAAATGGAGCAGCTATATTGGAATGCAGTGTCTTCAAAATCTAGGAAGGGAGGCTCGAAGAAAGGTTTCTGAGAGTGAATTCTTGAAATAATTTATTCCAGCAAATTTCTCTGAAGTGCTATGAGCAAACAAGCCAAATTTAATTTTTCATTAGTCATTTAAACTGCAATTTTCCCCTCAAAATTTCACATAAACATAACAAACTTGATTGCTACTTTCGACCATGCTGAAGAAAATTCCCCACAGACCGGCAAAAAACGTCCTCAAACTGGCACCAGTCTGCAGACAACGGGTTGGGAACACAGCTCTCTATTATATTTTGATAATTTTTTAAAGTTTAGAAAAATCAGACGATGATTAATGCTCAGAAATCAAACTTTGTCTAAAACCAACAAGGATTTTGGCCTTTGATTGTATCGCAAGTTCAGAACCCATCTCTCCTGTTTCACACTCGAATATTTTTAGTGCAGACCACTCACGATTCAAAATACTGCACATCTTATTGGTAATGACCTTGACCATTTTGGGACATATTTTGCATTAGAATAAGCCCTTCAAAATGGTTCTGCCTTGGGTTTCAGTTGACCGTTTCAATTATGATTGGGTCACATTTCCGGATACGCGGTCTTCCAAAATTTCTGAGGCAATTCTTGGATGACTCAATGTACATTTGACCGAAACATGATGTGTTTTGCTATTCGAGTCTACAAAAAAAATTCAGTTTTTTCTGGCTCACGGTTACGACACGATGATTTTCAACCCCCAAAAAGAAAAACACTCGTGAAAGCCCTTATTCGAATCAGTGCTTGGTACTGCAGAGCGTAGACTCATAAAAGCTAAGTAGACGTTTTGAAAATAGTTCAAGTGTGACGTTTCTGGCAGCTCAGCATAACAACTACAGCACAATATTGCCTTTCTATGGTGGATGTCCTTGGAAGCATAATAACACGCGTTTTGAACGAAGCAAACAAGCGAAACATGAATTATTTAAAATATTCTTCGTGAATTTCGTATCAAATTTATGGATTACTCGTCAAGGAGAAACGTTTGATAGTACATGAAATTGGAAAATTTAAGATATTCTGAAAGTCAATTGCAACATACTATTTTTTTTCTACCAACAGCCCTCTCTCATGAAAAAAAAAGAAGTGAACAATGACCGTTGTCTCTTCAACCTTTCATCTACGGATATCGAGACACCGGATGCAATTAAGTCGCATGAAGGAACAGCAACGGATGGGGGAGGGCTTTTCATCCACGTGCCCCGGAAGGGAAAGGAGTGTGATGAAGCAATAGTGCAAGTGGGAATCAGGAATGCTCCTCGTTTTCAGCAATCCACGGATCCGTGTGAAAATGGCCCTCGTACTCGCGGGAATGCTTGGTTTCATGGTGTTCTATTCCGCCATGTTAGTTAATGCCACGTCCACTGGAAGCCCATGCTCATACTAATGTAATATTCATGATAAATCAGCGAGTTCTCTGCTGAATGCCTTGCCGAAAATTTAGCGCGCTTTTTTTTTTTAAAGCCGCTGCAGCGAAGTTTGATATACCGACTTGGAAAGCTTCACTGAAGTTTTGTTGAAGTGATAATATATTGAATTTATTGTTGACTTCGGATTTCAGGAATGATTAAGGTACTGTATCTCATTGAAAGTGAAGTCGAATTAAAATTAATTTAAATCTCGTTCCAAGTATTTCCAATTATAACATACATGCCGTCAATGTGCACTAATGTATTACAACCAGCACCATGAGTACGGTCATTATGACAAAATCATCTTTCTATCATCTTCAAACAAGATGAAAAATGCTCTATTCTCGACAGTCGACGGTCTTCAAAAGGTTAAATTCCATTTCACGCATTCATAAAGTCTAAGCGAGAAGTTTTGCAATTATCTCCTCAAGCTCCGTTGAACTGGGACACATTAACTGATTTCTACTACGATTAGAATAATACTTCTTTTCTTGGCAAATTCGTGAACATCATAACATAGAATTGAAGGTAAATTATTTTAAAAATCTAAATTATTGCTATATGAACGATGCAATAATCATGTCATGCTGGCGACTTTGATGGCATTCAAAAACGCACGAATATAGGACAGACTACTATTGGGAACCAAAATAAAATAGGTAAAACAAAATGTTGCCTTTCAGGTGTAATTTGTTTTCAAAGATTAGTTTTAGCCATCGGAATCCAGCTACAGCCATAAAAGTTATTATAATTTGAACGGGAATAAGATTGATTTTATTTCGACTGATCGTGATAACTTGAACGCTTCAAAATACAATAAATCAAATTTGAGAATCAGTTTATGTTTATAAGGAAACTCCGTATACAGTATAGCTATATTGTACAACATACGTAATAAAAAACGTTCATCATCCTCCGATCTTTAAATTCAAGAATCACATTAAAAGACAACCGAAGGTTCGAGGAAAGAAGGGCAGCGAACTGAACTAAGAAATAATGTGTTTTCTATACATCAAATTAAGATTCCACAAAATTTCACATCAACCTCTTCAACAGAGAATCAATTCCAAGACCTCGATAATTAACGATGATAGAACGGTAGGAATACGTTGATTAATCTGTTAATATCCATTCGTGGAAGAAGAAAAAAAACGACGACATAATATATTACATCTGAGGCGCCGAAGTGCAATGCATTCCTTTGCTAATTGAGCTCTCAGGCTGAAACAGACAAGCTTCCGGTGCTCGGAAATCCTGTGACACATCATAATCAAATTGTGAATGATGATTGTCATCTGTGTACGAGTGTAACAGCATAAGGAATCAACATTGCTATACATACTGTACATACTATAAGCAGAGGAAATATGCACCACGAAGGTGCTTGATTGAAATCAAAATCTCAACGTCGGCGAAGTTTTTTTTTTTTCAAGAATTAAAAAAAAATAGAAAGCGTTCAATCGCTGGATAAAATACATTTCAAAAGTACTCTGAAACGCGGTATATTCAAAAAGTTATAATTCTGCACGACATTCACGTTTCATCTGAAGATCTCAGTGAATCGCAACCTTCTGCTGCGTGAAGCTGCACTTAGCAGATTATAAGTTTGTCCTCTTGGTAGTACAGATGCATTCAAGTAAATTCTGTCAGATGTGAAGGTCTCTTTCTGTGCATATTCATTAAAAGTTCCCCGCAGCTTTAATTTACTGTATATGTTGATCAGCTAACGAGAAACAGCATTTTTTTCTTGAATCAATGATGAAGATTCTGAATAAGTTCCCAGCGTTATCCAATAACTAAATAATAATTGATAAATAAGCACATTGAACGAAGCACTGAATAAGTGAGGATTGCGTATGTTAAACGAAGTACTGTTCTGTATATAATAGGTTTCTCTACGATATTCATCTTACTTCACAAAATGCTACCGTCTTCTATAATTAGCGGATACGGGGGATATTAATGAAGAATGAAGAACTATGATCATGAAAAAAACGGCCTCTCATTCAAAACTAATCTTTCGGCGCTTTGAAATCTGATATGAGATTAGACGCATTAAAATCATAACTTCTGCGAATATAATAGATATGACATTTTTACAAAATTTAAAGAATTCTCAGAGCTGATACTTTCGCTGATATTTTTTTTTGTGCGAAGATTCCGGATTATTAGAGCGATTCGTTGGAAAAATAAGAAAGGCAATCCAATCTTGGTTGAAGATATTCCCAATGGCTCTTGTCAATGTTCGATTCCATTTAGTTCGAATGCACCTAAACGAGCCAAGTCCCATTGATCAATATGCTACCATTAATCCTACCCACCATAAAACTCAGGGATAATCATAAATTCATCCTCTCTCAACCAAGCAATAACTTCTACTTCATGGCCAGAAATCCAATTGTAATTCCGATAAGTAGAAATTCATCCACTCTCAACCAAGCAATCACCTCTACTTCATGGCCAGAAATCCGATTATCATTTCGTTTATTCTCCCTGTTCTACGGTGCAATATGTAACGACTCATTTTTCATTCATTAATTCATTCTCGAATATTATTCTGTAACACGATCAAGTGCTGGTTAATCTTTATATTCATTCATATATGACAGTACTGTAGCAATCTGTTTGAGTAGCACTCAGTTACAAGGAAATCGCTACCTTGAGCTGGAAAGCGGCTCGATTGCGTCGTCGCTGTGACACAATAGACCCCGGTCACGTTACAGTAGAAAAGGTCAACATTCACGAGCTGGACAGGTCGCATGAACATTATCCACGTCAACCACTGTTACTACTTCCTCTATTTTTTTTTAGTGTTCGCAGGTGTACGAGATATTTGCCGAATGATAAGTGACCCGAGCTCTTCGTGATTTCCACTCGAGGCTACGAGAATAATTTTTCCGTGTCATGACATATTCCGCAAATGTGAACCCTGACATTTCCTCAAGCTTCTGCAACCCACGCAAAATCCTTGCGCATGAGGTTCGAAAAGATCAGTCCCTTGCTCCTTAATAAATAAAAAAATACTGTTGACAATCCACGTTCCAAAGGTCGAAGGGTTTGCAATTCTAAGGAATATATATATAGGATCATTTATCCTGAAATGCCATTTATAGGGTAAAGTTTGGAAAAAAAATGAGTCGACAGAATGTTGGGCTCACATTTTTCGTGAACTGTTTAAAGCGAGAGTTGGGGAAAAGTCAAAGATAAAAGTTCATTAATCTTTTAATCTTGTGTGACTTTTTGATCGCATTGGAGTTGATTTGGAAAACACTCCACACGTTTGAAGAAACGAAGCACACGAAGCACTGGCGAGAAAATTTGCCACGTAAATTCATTGAAGGGCTTTTTGCTCACCAAAAGTTGTCCCAGTTCCAAGTGCCTCTCAATATGTCACAGAAAAATGCCAACCAGTAAAGGGACAGCTTTTCTGTTGCTGAGATTCGTATGTTTGGATTTCTTGGTCAATTTGCTGATTTTTAGTGAAATTTATTCGCTAAGATGGGAAAAAATCATCGAAATTTTCGCAGAAAACAAATCCCGAAATTCCCCACCTCCGCTTTGATTCATTCAAGATTAATCTTTGGTAAAACAATTTTCATTCGGGATAGTTGTGAATAATTTGATGGTTTAAAAATACTGTACTGTGTAAAACTTCTTCTGGCGCCGACGGATCTAATTTTCTCGTTTCCTTTAAGGGAAAAAGGTCCCGTTATTTATGAATTGCGGGAATGGAGCTCGGCTTTTTCTAAGTGACAAGAAAATTCTTTTCCCGACAAGAAAGAAGTGCCAGGTATCGGTTGAATACCGTGGGCGTAGTAATGAGCGAGATAATCCTAGAGGACTTATTCTGGCTCGTCTCACCTATTTTTGAAAATCCTCGCGGAAATTGCGGATCTAAAGTGAGACCTAAATGAATAATGTCAGGTTATCGTAGGAAGGTTCCCTCTTGCGACGAAAAAGATACCCTTTCATTCCAGGAATAACTTCACGTTGTTCTACTGTCAAAGGGGTACATCAAAGATGCGTTAAATCTTTAAGCAAATGCCTTTAAATTTGTGCAAACAATTTATAAAAATATCTACCACACAGAACTGTGGTAGAAATAATCACGACAATAACAAATGGCTCATTACATCAGAAAAGGAGTGCTCAAATATTACTTTAAGAGTTACTGGGTACAAAAAGTAACATGTGAGAATCGGATAGGACTTGTGTCATTGTTGTTGTGTAAGTACGTATATGGCACGAAAAATTGAGCCAGTAGTAAACTCACCATGGAAAAGATTAATCATGTGATCGTCAATCAATCTTTTAAAAAAACTTTTTCATTTCGACTGTTGAAAGCAGAGGTCCTTGAATGGACGATTCAAGTACTGTATGCCGCTCTCTTTTTTCTTATTTTAAGAAAAAGAGTTTTGTTATTTTAAGAAAAAAGAGTACTAAGAAATCCTTCATGAATCACGGTAGAATGAGAATAGGAGTAATTATCTGGATGCTGAATCCATACATATTTTTTCAGATTTTTGGAAGATTCATTCTTGGTTCAGGATCACAAATCGAAGGTTACAAATGTCTTTTCATTTTTGCTTATAGATTTTTCAGCTTTTGGATAATATTTTCGATCCGAAAAAAACTAATTGCTCCTCGCAGAGTTTTCAAGATAATCGTACAGTATTTATAAGTTGTATGTATACGAAAGTACAGTGTGTTTAAAATGTTGCCTCAAAGCATCGATTCCCAGCAAAGTCATCGTTGAATCATTTATATAATTCCACACTTCTGTAAGTCTATATAGTGACTTGGTATTTATTGAAAACAGGAACAATATGCTTTAAAAAAATGCTCGTATTCCCGATTCCGAATTTGCTGAAAAAGAAGAAAGATTGTCCGAAGCTCCAGTTTCTTCCACTGGAAGCGTTGCGGGTTGCTGACACGCCACGGTCGTGCGCCAGCAGTACTTCCTCCAAAAGCTCTTCCAACTCCTCCTCTGCAAAAAAGAAAACGAACAATTTAAAAACAGCACGTGAAAAAAATCAACCCTTTCTATAGAAGGCAGATTCTGAAAAGCACTGAAAATGTCAGGGCTCCAGACGGTACCCAGAAACGGAACTCTACTCATTACTGTATCATTATTATTACTTTTGTTGATGTGTGGGTTGTTGAAAGCGATTTTCAGTGCGTTTGAGGAGTAATGTGACATTCACGGATGCAATTATTAATTTTTCTTCTTGACGCAAACTTTTCGAAAACGGCCTTTTATTTAACTAGACTGAAAAAATGTCTTTGGCAATGAAGAATAAGCATCCCAATATTAACCTTGTACAGTACATCTGCACTAATTCATGAAGTAAAGGCAAACGCGAAACTCTTCAACGAGTTATTGTTACTGGAAATAATTGGATTTATTTCGAGTCATTCGCTCAAAAAAGCCAAATTTTTGTTTTAACGTCGACCTGAAGTGGTTGCATTTAAATTTTTATGCACACTGTTCGATTAAATGGACATTTTGAAAAATTGAAGGATAGAAATTGGCAATCGCTTCAATCGCACTCATCTCCGACTGAAGCAACAGGTTCGAAAATGGACGAATTGCATCGCTGATGTAAATAACAGCCATTCCTCGGAAGTACTGTAAAATAGATCTACGATACTATGCTATTATTCCTAAAAAAAATTAAGTGGGCCTTAACCTGAGGGTACATCTTAATTACTATAATGGAAAAAATGCACAAATTATTACTGCAATTTAACATACACGTTTTCAAGGTGGAATATAATGATATCTTCATCGCGGTGGATCAGTAACAATATTTTTTACAAAAGAACTGTGATAAGTGAGATAATTTGCTGACGCAGAGAACATTCATTTGGTAGCTTTGCTTTCAAATTTAGAAAATAAAACTATACTTCTTAACATCACAAACATTACAATTTTTTTTACCAGTTAATATGTATTCGGGCAGTGCTTTAAAATATCGCTAAACGCGAAAGCTTTTTCGTTGGTTGAAGCGAGCTAGCGTTTTTTGGGGCGCTCTTTATGGAAATTTGACCCGAAGGAAGGCATCGAAATGATGAGCTGTCATGCTTTTACGAATTCAGACCTTCGTGATCGCGATAGAGAACACGTAGGGTGCAAAAAGAGGGTGCATGTAATGAAGGCAATCCGAAACCCTCGACTGTACCCGTATTTCGAGTGTAAGCAAGGGTTTCCTCGAAGAAAACCATCCCTTTCTGCGGTTTCCATATACCCTACCATCAGCTAGGACTTCTTGAAATATTCATGTGTGCTGACAGAGGAAAAGTCGCGACTTGTTCAAGAGTTTCCCTCCATATATACAGTAAGTTATTATTTTTCGCCTTTTTTTTTGGGCAGTCCCAGAAATTCAATAAAAGGGGGGACCCGACTCAACTCCTGACGCTGAAGCTTGTTATTCCCAATAACATTTGTTATGTTTGAAATACGTGACATTTTCGAGGCAGGTTAACTTTTCCACGCTCTGTTTGAATAATAAACAATTATTGATCATACGACTGCTCCAGGACATTCTCTTCTGTCTACAAAGATATCACAGGAATACAGTCAGCTATAATGATTCAACAAGCGGAATATCTCTCCCTGCTGATATAAGGATAACTTTAGATAAGGCTTCAATATGTCGACGTAAAATATCCAGTGCCTCGTATCATTCCCATAGCAATTCATCAGGGAGTTTTTAAATTTCCCGGTGCATTTTCATTTGACTCAATTTTTGAAAATCAGTCATTACAATATTGGAAGAATATCTCATGAGAGTTATTTTTCGTAACGCTTATTTTTGCAGCTTCTTCAAAAACGAAACGAAGAGAGGGTTTTGATTTCCGCTCAGAAGCTCTGGAAGTACAGTAGTTGACTAACGAAATTAATCCTTCCAATTTTTCAATTTTTTGAAACAATGAATGAGAAAATGAAAGGTTATTTCAACAAATCATTTTGAGCAGGATTTGGATCTAGAAAATATTCGGGAAAATGGAAAGACTCGCAAATATATTTGACTCTGATAATACGTCATATCCAGTCATCCTTCTGGTTAATTGAATAATTTTCTATTTATAGGACTCCTTCATCTTTGAATGACACATTGTTATATGTTTCATGGCCCGAAACACCACTGCTGCCATGAAAAAACGCCAATTTATCCAGGAAGTTTCCCTGCCAAAGTGTACCATTTGCCTTCAACAGGTTTCTGAAATCTTAAAGGATCAAGATACAGTAAACTGTTGGCCTTAGATGATTTCTCATCAAAGATTATCTCTAAATTGTTCATGCAACTAAACGTCATACAGAAACAAGCTGAAGACCTTGTGCTTTAAATCAATTTTTACATATATTTTGTTTTAAATGTCAGGGAATGAATGGGTGTATGCATACATGTCAGATGTCCAGTTGCATTTTGTGAATTGTATCTTCTTTTATTTTTGTTATAAATTTGTGCTCTGTTTCCTGCTCTAAAGTGATTAAATGTCTTAGGGTGGATTTGGGTTGGGTGGGAAGGGGGTTTGGATGTGGAAATCTTGATTGAACCTTGTGAACGCTGAAAAGCGGCAAATAAAGTGCTCTGTTCATTCATTCATTCATTCATTCATTCATTCATTCATTCAGGCTTAAAATGTTGTTTGAAAAGCCAGTCTGCAAGATGTTTCCTTTTGTTTCACAGGCCTGATGTTTAAAGGGCTGTACACCTTTTGCAAGGAAAACAATGATTAAAAAAACAAAAAAATCCAAGAAAACCCTCTTCTGTTGACTTGCCAGTAGACGAGATATTTAGCCCTTGAGTTCCATGTGCGTTCGTGTGACTTCAATTGGATGGCAGAATAAACATTACACTATTCCACTTATGCAGCATATACAGTACAGTCAGATCTTTGCAAACTTATCTTCGCACGAGAGTTCTTGAGAAAATGAAGGAGGACGTGAGAGCATCTAGCACATAAGGAGTAGTGTAAATGATAAATGTGATGAGATGATGTTCTCATTGGTGGTCATGTCAACACCCAGCCACAGGAGTCTACAAAGCACTAAAAAGCAGTTTGTTTTGTAGTTGTCATTTTTGATACAAGTTGAACCTATATAACTCAAATCTCCCTGCGTTGAATTTTTTTTCAAATCACCGTCTAAATTCTCTTATGAACAAAGGATTAAAATCCTCCTTAACTATAGAAGGTTTTTTCTTTCACACCTCCAAACATCAAATTTTCTGAGGCCTTTTGGCCATTATTTTATTGAATCAGTGTAAAGAGAAAATCAATAATAATAATTTAACTTTATGTGTTTTGAAAGGCAGTGAAAGACTGCTTGGGTGAATGTATCCGTGGCTTCAAGTTCAGAATCCTGTCAAAAAATCCAGGAAGCAATATACGGTAGATATAAAGGCCCAGAATATCAATATCACCAATCACGATTTCCTGTAACTCTTCTTTCTTTAGCACCCCAACGGAAATGCTTGTTTCCCCCCAACTGATAACATCCTTAACTCCATATTATTTCTGTGCTAGTCCCTTGGAAATTCTACTCAAATTTGTTCGACTTATGTTGACTCATGAGTCATGACTGAGGCAAAAACACTGCAAACTCACCAGATAAACAATAGTGGTTGCTGACAAAGTCCCGTTTGGTCGCAGCTAAACTCTTGATGAGACCCAGCTCACCCGGGGACTCGATGGCTGAAAAGATGGACGCGCCCAGGACCAGGAATACGAGGTAAAAAAGGGTGAGAAGCAACAGCCTCAACGAGCTCCGCGCCAACTTGGGGGTCGCGTAGGGTCGGTGTTCGTCGTCCACGTGCGCCGGAAGTCGCTCCAGGAACGAGTTCTTCACACTAGCCGCCATCTTCTCCCCCCTCTCACTAATGCACGTCATTACACAAAAGGCACATGTATGAGGAGAAAAATGGCAGGAACCAGAATGACAGGTTGAAAAAAAAGTACCAAAAAGAGACGAGCACCCTAATTGAAATCACTATTGATAGATGGAAAAGGCAAACCGGACACGAGAGAGAAAAACGCCGCAGGGTGAAAATCACGCGGGATGAACGAACACCTGGGTGTAATTTAAAAGGCGCTCAGGACAAAAATACGCATATACAAAATTCCACTGGTGCAGTAATTAACTGACGAAAATCCCTGACGAATGATCGATTCATTGTTTATTCCACACATGTATTTTTTGTTGATTTTCTGATGAGTTCCGTATATTTGCCCGAAATTTATCTAAAAACGGTTCCGTGAGAAAATGAATTATGAAAAATGATGAATTTTGCGCTGAAACTTATTCTCCGAGTCTTTTTCTCGTTTTCTGATGTGACGGTCGCATATTCTGGGAGATTCATCGCAAAAAGAAGAGTTCTGCAGTTCTACGTGGGAAAAAAAAAATTGCTGCTGTGCTGGGAAGTCGAGTACTGTACTGCGAAATTTTGGATCAATCAATCAATGAGGCAACGGATACTGTGGAATTAATTACAGTACAAGAAAACCTGAAAGCAGGACGTTTGCCTGCTTTCAGCGAATTTTATACAGGGACGGACAGTATTTGGATCATGAGGAATTTCTTGAAAATTTCACGGATCAAGTGAAATTAGCGCTCAGAAAGGTATCTATATATGTTTTGGCAGTTTTTCTACTCTGAATATTTCAAAAGTGGAGACACTGGGTGTTAATTTCCCATTATTCGCGTGATCATCACAAAAGCTGGGAGAACACTCAAATTAAATGTTGCCTAAATCGAAGGAAATTCAATTTTGTTGCTTCAACTGATTTGTTTTGATCTTTGCTGGAAAACAAGAAAAATTGGAGAAAATGCGAGTATTTTTCCACTTATATACTACTCTGTTCTACAATCATTCCCTTCGAGCTTCATTCGCCAAAGTTAAATTTTGCTACAGCTTGCGTACGTCCTGCATGGCCTGTATGAATCTAGATTCTGATACAGAACAAGTATTCCCTGGTGATTTATAGTCCTAATTATTCAAATTCCAACTGCATTCGAATATGGATCGAGAGACACATCTCCAGTACGTGATTGAACGAAGTCGTGTGCATATAAATCACGGTACTGCCCTTTATTCGTAATGCGAATGCACACACACATACTCCGGATTTACGGCAGGAATTATCGACTTAGCTCCGAGAGACGAGTGGGTCGCAACTGACAAGGTGGGGTTCGGGTTCCGGGGATCGAGGCGCAACGCCCGCAAGACCCGAGCCCGGAAAAAACGGAGCCCGGGGTCCATTTGCGTCGGTGAACCTTGGCGCACAGGGATACCATCACAGCTCCTTTGCTCATTAAGAGCATTACCGCGTTCCATTATCCGACGCCACCTGCGATTCTGAGTCAAATCGAAACGGCAGCATAACATGGGTTACATTTGCGAAACATTCCAAAGAGCTCAGCAGAATGGGCGACCTTTTTATCCCATTTTCAGTGCATCGATGTACGTACAAAAGCATGCATGAAATCTTGCTTTTCAAGTCTGTAAAAGTTAATTACAGTAATGCTCAAAAGATTGGATTATTACTCGGTTTCTCCAAAAATTGCAGCACACGTATAGTTCATAAGTAAGTTAAGCGGTAAAATGTATAACTGAGAATGTTAAAAAAAAATTAGATTATTCCTCGGTTTCTCCAAAAATAGCAGCACAGCAGGTGGTTCATGAATAAGTTGAGCGGTATATGAAAGCATGTGGTTGCACCATGAATAACAGGAAAAAATCGAATACATTCCAGAGAGTCTATGAATTAGAATTCACAGAAATTATATTCCGAGTTCCGGCACAATTTTACAAACATTTCATCAAAATCTTCCAATGATGAATGCACGATAGAGAGCATGCACCATTTCTAATGCATCGACCTGGACTTGAAGCTCAATTTTTCCTTCTGATTACTCAAGATACCGCACTTTAGACCAGTCGAAAATTTTAAAAATGTACATATTTCCACGTCACACATGCTGTATCTTTCATATTTATCATTTTCAGGGTTTTGCATTGCTCTGGATGATTCCATTGCGCCTTGAATTTTCCTCTCAATTTCCTGCTTTGCATTTTTTTTTTTTACCACGGGCGTTTCTTCTAAGTAAACATTTGCCCGCCTTATGCTCCGAATAAAAAAATTCGAAGATCTCAATGCTGCAAAAATCGATGGGAAATATGTCAATTAAGAGATATTTGTGCTCCTTCTCTCCCACCAAAAAGTTTTTTAAACAGAACCTTATGGTACATGTATTACTGTACATACTTCGTTTATATTAAACTGCCTGCATTTCTAATGCAGTAAGAGGTTTTCCGTTTCCAATTGCTTTGGTGTATGGACTTGGGAATCAGTAGCGCCGTTATTTTATGGAAACCAACACTTGAAATCTCACATTTCAAGCATCGCTTTTCAACTTCTTCGATCTCCTGATGCGTTTTTCTCTTGAGCTTCGTTCCCTCCCTTAAGCCCACTTTGGGGATCACTGATCAGGTGCTTTTTTCTCCCCGACAAAAATAAAATTCAGGAAAAACTATTTAAAAAAAAAACTCCCTTCCTTTTTTTTAGATAAGTTTTCTGAAAGCATAAATTAAAATTGTCCACTTGATTATACAGCATATGCTGTTTGAATCTTTTTTATTTTTCCCGCTTCAGCCCAACAAAAATCACTCAACTGAAAACGTTTGTATTTGACACAGCACTGTTCCGTGGCGCTGATAATCGACAGATATGTTATTGTTCTCGAACGCTGAGGTCCACCGGTGCTTTGTGACCCAGTGCCGCTTTTCTTTTTTTCTAGGGCGACTTATACTACACTAAGAACAACGGGTTTTGAGAACCTGAACTTTCCATAATTCCGTAACTAAGAGGTCGTTCGAAAGTATGAGCGTTCCAGGTCATGATACGGATTTTGAATATTTCAGAGAAAATCTGATATGAATTTTATGACGGCCAGAATGCGGCCTGTTGAATTCCGACGTTCATGACCTTCAAAGGCATCGTGAACTTCAAAATAATATCCTGGGTGATATCTCTGCACTGAGGAATAATTTTCTTTAAAGTTTTATGTGGACTCTTCGAACAGAGTTGAATGCACACAGAAACAGGGATGCCACTTCAATCAAAACTTTGAGAAGCCGCCATCATTTGTTTGTGAAGTTTTTGAATGGGTTAACGGGGTTGGCAGCTTATTATTAAAGATGATCAAATAGTATGAAAATCAATTATGAAAGAAAGTACTGTACAGTTTTTATTCTTCTACAAAACCGTCGAAATAACCGCGGGATGCATAAATTATGTCTAGCTAATGGCCAAAATAAGTCAAACTGTTAACTTGTGAATTTTTGTTTTTTTATTTTATATCTCTAACAGCAGAAACTTGTTGATTGGGCATTGCAAATAAATTAAATTGGCATGAGTTTATTTCAGCTTTTTTAAATTTTTTCAGGTGATAAATAGTGTTTCAAAAGGGCTTCCAATATTACTATCATTGTAGGGAAGATCTGTTTTTTTTTAATGAATTGAGGGTTGCTGAAGGTGATGCAGTATCATATTGGTGGGTATTTTGTGGGATTTGTCAAGTTCCTTTGATCCATGGCACATTACTCTAAAACCTGAAGGCTCCTCAGAGCATTTTGCTCTATCAAGACCCCAACCCATCGTCCACAGATTTTTTTTTTTTTTTTTTTTTTTGCTGGTCAATGGGAAATTTTCTTTAGGATAATAAATTTATCAAAAGTAGCAATGAAGTCTGTCATCTTTATCTGCAATTTAGGAAAGGCAATCATAGTTGAAATTATTGGATGAAAAAATACAAGTTGGCTTTTCTCATAATAAGACTTCAGTCAAATTTTAACCTGGTGCAAAAATAATTTTGATTTCCCATTCTGAGGAACCTTTATTCAAGATCACCTCTCTAATTTTTGAAGAAATTCCACTACAGCTCCTGGTTGGTTCTTATACCTTAATGTTTGCAAAAGAGCATAACGTTTTAAATATCTGCCATAAAGTTTTTTAACAACACTTTTTTGAGTAAACATTAATTTTAGGACAGTTCGTCAGACCACAGGACCGAAAAGGTCGTGGAACACGACTTTTAGAGGATTTTCCTTCTATACTGTACACCCTAAATGCAGACCAGCTGACTGCATTGGCTGGATAATAAAGCAGGGGGTCGCCTGGGACTCGGTGCAATCCCTGGTTCTGGAGTTTAAGGGTGAAGATTTATTGCCAAAATTTTCCTCTCGTCCTCTGGTTACGTTTTTCCTCCACTTTAAGCAATGCCATATGTGTTGGCCACAACCCCTATAGCTGTGCCTATGGTAACTCGAACCCTTATTTTTCTTCCACGAACCCGGACCGTTTAACGAACGCCAGCTGTGTTTTCATGTTCTGTAGCCATAAATTCGCAAGAGAAGCATATAGAGTCGCGTAAAAACGTCGCGAATTCTTGAAATGCAGACGAAATGCCGGTAATTGAAAAAAACACCCGGAATATATGCAGAAAATTTCTGAAACGCAATACTGAACAGTAATTTTTCAAAAAGTCCAGCGTATTTCGGTGTTAACAACTAAAAATGGCTCTTTCAGTGAATAATGATATACTGCATTCTCTCAATTCCACGGCCAGAAATATGCCTGATCACAAATCTGTGGAATTTCCGGAACTTGAAGTCACTGGACTTGAGTAACAACTTGATCCAGGAAATCTGTGGATTGGAAACGTTGCATAAGCTTCAGAAGTTGAACTTATCCTTCAACTACATCACAAAAATCCAAGGCTTGCAAACTCTGACCGATATTCAAGATCTTTCTTTATACGAGAACAAAATCGAAGTCCTGGAAAATTTGGA
>CAJPEX010002715.1:25833-36124 GCA_905338405.1 Notodromas monacha
AAAAAAAATCGGCAAGCCAACAGTTTCTAGCTGTTTCCTAATTTGATTTTCGTAAGTTATCTGGTTAACAGAGCAGAGATCCGGCTTGCAAACATATACGATATGGAAGCAAAAAGTGAAACATTTTAAAAGAACATTTTGGCATTCTTACAATCCAGCTAAATTGTGACCGTTGTTCAGGACCCCACACTGTAGTTACGAACGTTGAATCGTCTTCGTTTTTCTTTTTTCTTCCTATTACAATCACGACCAAAAATTACATAACCTGAAAAACAAATTATTGAGGGTTGCATGTGAAAGACATTTCATCAGATCATTAAAAAAAAACAAAGCCCTTGATGCGTTTTGTGTGCAAATATTCTCTGTGAATTCTGTGTTCAGTTCTTTGAACTAATCATTTTAAAATAATTAAATGTGCATCTTTCTCAAATATCCACTGATGAGTTCCCCGCCCGGGACGAATAAAAGTTTCACTATTTTGATTCGAACGCCACCCTGTTTTTTTTTTTCTTCAGGATATGCTCCAAAACGGCGCCTTCACAGAAAAAATTCAAATATTTCGTGCAGTTTAATTCCGTGCTGCTGGCGGGATATTTGAGCACAACATATAGTCACTGTTTCCAGCGAAACAATGGAGAAAGAGCTAACAAAACTGGTGCCTCGCGTGATCGACGAAAAAATGTTGGTGATGGGGAGTAGAGCCGGGGCCATTCTTTCAACAGAGTCGGAGAAAAGCGCGGCAGGTGCAATTTTCCGGGAAGAGGGGGTCGCCTGGGACTCGGTGCAATCCCTGGTTCTGGAGTTTAAGGGTGAAGATTTATTGCCAAAATTTTCCTCTCGTCCTCTGGTTACGTTTTTCCTCCACTTTAAGCAATGCCATATGTGTTGGGCACAACCCCTAGCTGTGCCTATGGTAACTCGAACCCTTATTTTTCTTCCACGAACCCGGACGTCTAACGAACGCCAGCTGTGTTTTCATGTTCTGTAGCCATAAATTCGCAAGAGAGGCATAGAGTCGCGTAAAAACGTCACCAATTCTTGAAATGCAGACGAAATGCCGGTAATTGAAAAAAACACCCGGAATATATGCAGAACATTTCTGAAACGCAATACTGAACAGTAATTTTTCAAAAAGTCCAGCGTATATCGGTGTTAACAACTAAAAATAGCTCTTTCAGTGAATAATGATATACTGCATTCTCTCAATTCCACGGCCAGAAATATGCCTGATCACAAATCTGTGGAATTTCCGGAACTTGAAGTCACTGGACTTGAGTAACAACTTGATCCAGGAAATCTGTGGATTGGAAACGTTGCATAAGCTTCAGAAGTTGAACTTATCCTTCAACTACATCACAAAAATCCAAGGCTTGCAAACTCTGACCGATATTCAAGATCTTTCTTTATACGAGAACAAAATCGAAGTCCTGGAAAATTTGGACGAACTAAAAAAACTGAGAATCTTCTCCATCGGAAACAATCAGCTGTCTTCGATTAGCAATGTAAGGTCTTCATGATTGTAATTCCATGTATTGAAAAGAAACGATTTTTAAAATGATTTCGTCTCGTATAGATTCTATATCTGCGTAAGTTTGCAGATCTGAGGGGACTGACACTGAAAGGAAACCCGATTTCCGAGCAGGCAAATTATTTTTCGTACGTTGTTTCCCACCTGGAACAAATAACCTTTTTCGACTACAGATACCTTCTGGACTCCGAACGTGAAGATGCTTTGGAACAAAACAGGTTAGAAAATGATTGTCTTTGTGTTAGTGTGACTTTTGATTCAATTCACGTTGAATTTAAGCTTGGATACTTTTAAATTCCAACAAAACTGTTTTTCAAATATGCATTTATAAGTATGCTGCTCGAATTTCCTGAACACCGTCATGACTTTCAAATTCAATCCTCGAGCCACGGATTTATATCCCCAAAGTCTAAGAAATATGTTTGAGCTTTATTGGATTGATCGCGTGTAAATTAAAAAAAAATCGCATGCTCCTCAAGTTATCATGTCATTTTAATTAATATATCACGGGAAAGTACTGTAGCAATTGCTTGATGTATTTAATGCGTCTTGCAATCTTCTCTTCATTGTAGCAAGCTGCTTTCCTCATTACGTGCGAGTAATGACGAAAATTAATTTTCCCGCCAACCTAATCAAAATGAATCAGCTCTATAATTGCATTTTGAGCAGGCCCATCTGAAACATGAAAGTAAACCTTTTTCAAAAAGCAGGTTTCATCTGTACTCGTATTCCGCGCAAAGAACGTTTGTGTTTCAAAAAAATGAGGCTCAAAACAGTACTCTGTGTCGCGAATTTTTTAGTTCTATTTTTAGAGATGGCAGTTTGAGAACCCGAATTCTCGTCCTTGAGGACAAATTCCACTTTCCGTGAGAACCTCGGAAATCCTCGGTTCTCACGTAACTTACGAAAGCCTCCAAGGCTACATTTCTCTGCTAATCTCAGTTTCTCGTCCTTGTAGGACTGTTTTCCTGTTCTCCAAAATAACCANGGCTGTGAACAAATAATGTCTTATGTATATAGGATAGCAGTGGAGACTCTGACGAACGAGGAAAAGCGGTTCAACAAGGTCCTACAAAAGCAACGAGAAGAGGAGGAAAAGCGGAACTTGCTGACTTTAGCATTCGTCGACGTCATAACCAGTCCTTTGGGTCTCTTGGATTTCTTTGGGATTCCAGAAACCGTAAAGCAAAAGTGTGCTTTGGATAACTTCGAAGAGCTCTTCGGGCCGATAGTCGGAAAAACGCTTTCCAAGTAAAGTCTCCCAACTCTATTGACGGAGAATATTTATTTATAAAAAAATGGCTTCCATGTGTTATGCCATTTTATTTTCAGATTCTGGGAAGAAGGGAAAAAGGTGCTCCTGGTTGCTCAGGAAAAGGGACTGAAGGCTTATCAAGTGAGGAACTCCGACGTTCACAAAATCAAGGAATCGTTCAGTGCAATTGATAAGGAGAGTAGAGATGAAGCAACGAGGTACGTCAAATGTCATTGGATGCAGATGATTTGTAGCGAAGAAACCAAGATTTCCACTCGAAAAATACGATTAACTGAAATGGGTCCTACCATAAGATTTGCAATTGAAGAAATTCAGGAAAACTGCAACTATTGAAAAGATTAAAAATCACATTTCTTTGTAGATTGTCTTTGCGACAGTGGATAAGCTATTCAACCTCCTTCTATTAATTTTCGTAGTCATTTTTGAGATTAATTGAATCTTTGTAATTCATCTGCTATCAATAATAGGTATGAGAGTGAGAATATGCTGTTGTACACCCAAATAAGGAAAACATCACGGCTTAAAAAGTCGACATTGACAATTTTTCAACCTGATCTTCATACACAAGCTGATAAATACCTCATCCCAGAATTCCCAAACCTTTTGCGGCCCGGCAAATTTCCAAAAATTTCGCAGACCCAACATACTGTAATTTTGTTTGGAAAACTTTACAGCAGATATTTTAAAAGTTTCTGCTTTTGTCTTGCAAAAATTAAGACAGGAACCAATGAAGCAGCTATAGTTGAATATCTTAAAAAAAAAAATTAGAAAGGTGGGCTCCAAGAAAGGTTCTCAGAATGAAAAATTCATACAATTTATTTCAGCTGGTAAAAATTTGTCTGAAGTGTTATGAGGAGAAAATGCAACTTTTTTTCATAAGATAAATGAAACTATCAGAGTCTTTCCAAAAATTCAAACAAAGATAACAGACTCAATTGCTAGTTTAAAAAAATTTAATTATGCAAAATAAAATTTCCTGCGGACCGGCAACGGGTTGGGGAACGGAAGACTGCCTTATCCGACATATTTTCAACATTTTCTTCAATTTCTGCACCGAAAGTCAACGCGTTCTCGTTGCTTATTGGGCTATGCTGAATCCAAAATAAAAGGAAAATTGATTAATTTGAAGTTCGAAAATGGATGGAAGACAATTCAAATTTGTAAAGCTGGAATTTTATGCATTTTTCGCTCTTTTGAAACACTACGAATCCGTCTGTTTCTAACGAAGAAGCTATTTTGCGGAAAAAAACAATTACTGGCTTATAGCTACTCAGTAAAATACAGCTTTGCGGTTCAATTTCATATACAGTACATATTTTCGATACCAGTGCAGAATGTGGGGCCCAGAAGAATACAAATGCCATAAAGAAAATGTATCAGTAAGTCAGAAAGACAAAGAAAACTAAAAAAATTTCCAGCCAGACTGACCTCAAAAATAGTGATCGTAAATGAGACTTCGCGAGGTTTTGACAAACTTGAACAAAAATTTCAACATCGTTATTTGAACACGTCCTTAAAAAAAAATCAAGGTTGATGGAAGCTTTCAAAGAAGACTTCAGAGAAAACATCAAAGGTGTTGAAGAAATTTTCGCTGCGCGTGGTTTGGACCGGAACACGAGAAAATCGGAAGCGGAATCTAGCAGATCACCGACATCCGCCTCAAATGAAGAGTCACCCGACGATGAACAGTTGTCCCAGTTGGCAATTCAAGTCCTCGAACTTTCGCAATCGTCTTGCGAGGAAATTCGCAGTTCGCTCTTTGCCTTGGAATTCCGAGCCGCAGGGGAACTCGATGTAAGTGTACTAGAACAGAGGTCCCCAACCTTTTTGGGCCAAGGAAACGTCAAAGTTCAGCAACAAAAATGTGTAGTCCAGCGAAAAAAAATAAAATAAAAAATTCTGCAGACTGGCAAAGTTTCAGAAAATTGTTTGCAGACACTCGAATGTTTTGCTTGAAGGATTTATGGCAGTTTATGAAATTTTTCTTTTGCAAAAATTCTTTCAAGCATCAATGAAGCAGCTGAAGTTGAATGTCATCAAAAATTAGAAAGATGCATGGGCTTTAGGAAAGGTTTTTATCACTTATCATGTGTGTAGAAGTGAGCCATTGATGAAACAAAGGCACTGATGCAAATAATATTGCACAATATTACTGCTGACGGACTTTGAATGCTACATAAATCGGTGAGAGTAATTTTTTTTATTTCAAATGTGAGTTTTACCCAACAAGAAGCGAAATGGCAATTTACTCTACGTATCTACTCAAGTATCACACATCCATTATCTATAGTCTAGTAAAACGCACCTATAATTAAAATAAAAGTCTATATCCATCCAGCAGGGAAGAGAAAAACCCCGTTTTTAGTGGTTCGAAAATTGCCGTACAGTACTTCGAAAATAAAAACGAAACAGAATTATACTTTAAGGTAACACGTCTTCAATTCATTTTCGAGTTTCCGATGTTCTTTAATTGTTTGCTGAGTTGGGTCCAAAGTTCTCCTTTGAAATCAATTATGATCTTGGAACATCTTGAAAATTTCTATTTCCGCTCACGAGACTCTTTTTCCTTCTAAGTTTGATAAAAATTTGTGTGGTTATTGAAGTAAAGATATTAATTCCTTGGTTTCTATGAACATTGCCTCGAAGGCCACAGAATAAAATTACTGGAAACTGGATGTCTAGTGAAATAAATGTTGATTTAAAAATGTTATATCCTGGGAGAAGTTGATATGTCTCTAATCTCTGTCAAAGAGGTTGTTGAAGTAACTTCCTGTACCAAAAAATAAACATATTCTCACATAACTTGAAGATGGTACAATCCAGAGTAAACGTATGACACACACTAGGCTTTGAACAAAACGATGCGAACAAAAAACATTAATTTGTTTTTGTTTTTTGAAGAATGCGCTGAAAATATTTGATAAGCAAATGACCTCTTCGAAAGAAGCTCTCGTTTCCCTCATCTCCAAGGACTTGCAGAAAGTACTTCGGCTCGCTCAAGAATTGGAAAAGTCACTTCGAAACTTGAATGCTGCTCCAGCAGTGGAGGTAATATGAAGAACCTTTCGTTCATCTGTTCACATTTTTTAGTTTTATAAACACACGCAAACAAAGCAATGTAAAACAATAACTTTCCAGGAGGGAAACGACGAGGAGACGAGCAATAACTTCATGCCCTTGATGTGTGATCTACATATGGCTCAGCAGAGCATCTCGTCTTACCTCGACGAATTCGCCTCTCGATTAACCTTTTGGCAGAAGGAAGTCGTGGATGAGATCACGAAGTACAGTAGCTATTTTTCTGAAAGATTGCCTTACATTAATTTGCGATTGTGTATTAAAATTCCTTCATTCAACAGGAGCTCGGAAACTCGCCATCGGAGACGTATTGGTGACATCGTGTCGTTTTCCGAACGTCACTTGAAAAAGGTGGATGATCTCAGGATTGCTCTGGATATTGCGAATGCGGAATCTGCATCGAAAGGGTTGGAATAAAACCAAGCGAAAAAACCAAAAAAGTGACGTATTATCTTCCAAAAATCAATTTGAAAAATAGAGCGAGACATCGTAATTTTATGCTACGAAACAAAAAATGCGAATATAAGATGTCTTGGAAAAACAGGTCATCCGGGAGAAAAAACAAAACAAGAATAGAAAAACAAGGTATGAATTGCCAAAATTTGCGAAAATCTTCCGTTTCAGTAATCGAAAAATATCAAAAACAGCCAAATTGCCACAATTAATCAAATTCATTTTTCAGACTGAGAATATTGCTTAAGAGTCATGATGCTACAGTATTAGCTAATACAGTATGGAACTGGTTAGACATAATTTAATTTGAATTATTTTTTGCATTCTTCATGCTTTTTTGGGGTTTTGATCGCTCATCGAGAGAAGTGGTATGCAGTACTATATACTGAAAATAATTTCAGTGGTCGAAATGCATGTTTTTAATTCATTTTTTTCCGAATTTAAGTTATTTCCTGTCGAGATCCTGTCTTCGCAAAATATTCCCCAGAATGACGCCTGGATTAAACGTTGCATACATTTTGACAAACAAAAACTTTGTGCAAATACAGGATGAAAAAATCAATTTTTTTTCCTCCTGCAAAAGCTGTACGAATTCAATCATGCTAAGTGTGGGCCGTTAACCCCGAATCTTTTGCAAACACACATAAATAAGAAAGACCCTTCAAACAGGGGCATCAATTATGCTCGCAGGTGAACCCGGTGAGCTACCCCAGGAAGTGAAGACCAGGGGTTGCTTTATCGGGTTTGTTGGGCAGGGTTTTATCCGCGCCCGCAATTACATTCTCCATGCACTGATGCATATATATCCGGGGGTTTTTCTCACACAGGGGCGGGTCTCGGGTTTTGATCCAGTTGGGTATAGGGGTATATAGTACAGTATAACCTTTTCCCGCCCTCGTCTCGATCTTCCCGAGGAACGCTTCCAAACTTTGAATGGCAAAAGTTACCTGGTCATTTATATCGAATGATAGGTCACAGGCATCATTCAGACGGAAACTTGCTTTACTATGGGCCATATCGTCTACTTTTCCTTCGTGAATTATATTTTTTTTAAAGAATCGAATCGGCGCTGGAAATACAGTACAAATAAAGCAATCAATGTGGAATGAACGATTTCCCTCGAAATATAGCGTGTATGAGCCATGCACATAGGTTTTGCTGGCCAAAATACTGCAATGCAATTTTCTTGGCTAATTTATTATTTTCTGCTTCCCTTCCGGAGACATTTTTTTTACAGAATCGAATTCGGTATTCCACAGGAAGTTTTTTTGCATTTGCTGTGCCGAGTCGATTCTATTAAAAATATTATTATTCGTTAAATTTTTATTATTATTCAATTTATTATTTTTTACTTTACTTCTTGAAACAATTTTCTCAAGAGGTCGAATCGGTTATTCTACGCAAAGTGCTGATTTATTTATATTTTTCGTGCCGATTCAATTAGAAAAATTAAAGTAAAGAATTAAAATCACAAAAAACTGGGGTTCGTGAAAATTTAACAAAAAAATCATGGGGCCCATCGTATGTGGGGGTGCAGTATTTGCTCCAGTGAATACTGCATGTGAAATTAAAGTACTGTGAAGTGTGAGAAAATGCTTCCAATGGACGCCTTGCCTCCTTCGAGGCGTACAATCCGTACATGAACGGAAGGTGAAGACAACACCGAATACAGCTTTCACGTTTTCAATGAACTGTACTCATAATGTCAGCAGTTTATTTTACAGTATACGGCATGAACATTTATGCACATGAATTTGATGCCTATTCCTGTCGCTTGATTCCGGGAAATACTGTAGTCAGCAGGAAGAGAAGAGGAAGGGAATTCAGGAAAACAAAAGAACAAAAAAAAAACAAAAAAAATTGCGGCTCACGAATATCAGTGCGGAACACGGTCTCATCAAGAGCAGTTGCACCTGCTGCTGCTGTTGCTGATGGTGATGTGTGCACTGTAAAAGTAAAAGCTGGTTCAGTTGGGTGGGATCAAGTTCCTCTTTTCACTGTTCGTTCATGTATAGGAACTGATTCACCGGGTGTGGATGTCCATGATCTCACATGTGTTCAGCATTACAGTATTGCGGTTCGTGATGGTGCAGGTGAATTCACTCCATGAACATTTCTTGCTGAAGGACAAGCCATTTATGCGTGCGTGTGTGTGTGTGTCTATGTAGTTTGTGTTAGTGGAATATATTTTTTTGTAATTGAAATTTCACAATTATGTTGGATCCGAGAAACCTATGGCTGAGCATCAGTGTCGTGTTCCCCATTGATCAGCAATTGACGCTCCTTTTTCTGTCGTGCCTGAAATATTATTGAAATTCTGCGAGATATTCGCGTTATCCACAGGAGAAACAAAATGAAATTTTTGAAATATTCAGAAAAAATGTTCCAAGAACATTTAAGTTATCGGATTGTATGTTGCATTGCCTCTGTTTACGAACTTTTATAAAGAAACAATGTTCCAAGAAAATTAAAATTATCGGAATGTATGTTGCAATATCTCTGTTATAACAAACTTTTTTGTTCAGAGCTGCGAATGAGTCTGTGCGTTTAAATTCTATTAGCCAAGTAATGAGAAATTATTCGGAATAAGTTTTTTGCATTCCATTTGGGAAAAAAACTTTATTATATTCCTAATTGCGTTGGAGTGTTCGGAATTTCTCTCTTCGGAAGTTTCTACTGATATTTTGTGCTTCAGTAGAAAAAAAATGTGTAAATGCGAAGGTTTTCATTCGTCATGCACAAGAAGTAATACTAAGTTTATCTAGTGAAATTTCTCCGGGTCATTAAATTGTACCTTTCATTTAATGAACCTTTCGAAGACCCCAGGAAACCAAGTACTGTATCACGAAAATGAACGCAAAAATCCTTCAAGTGGTTCCACTGTCTGAAACCTGAAAGAACAGCAAAATGATTCAGAAATTAGGGAAGTTCAATACAAGATATCTAAGCATGTAAAAAAGCACTCCAATAAAATGTATGTTGATAAGCAGTTTCTCCGAAAGCAGTGTCTTTTTTGAAAAAGTGATCATTTGTCTTGGAGGAATTTCGGATACTTGAATTTATGTATCCAAAATTGGATGACTCTTCACACGCGTTCTCTTGGTTTTTAGGTTACCTTTCAAAAATCGATTGTCAACTGGGATAATTTTTGGATTCAGTAGATAGCTCATCAGCGAATTGAAGTTCATACTTGTACTTCCTTCTATCCTTCATTTCACATTATACAGAGAGACATTATTTGAAACCCTCGCTCCACGCAAATATCACCTCGCTTTGAAAGTGCGGTAATTTTCATTTTGTGTATCGAAAAGGTTCTTCTGAGTGCCATCCATTAGAAATACATTAACGCACTTACAGAGCTGGAATTTTCTGAGTGTTTCCAATGAGGCCGTCTCATCACATCTTATTTGCTCTTCTGGTCAGCTTATTGACGGGTGAGTACCGGATTTATGTCATTAATACTCATTATTACCTGCATGGGCATAGGGAGAGTCGGCAATCAGTATTATACAAGAGGTCCACAAACACATTCAAAATTTTGAACACAAAAATATGGACTTTATATGAATATCTGACTGTTCAGCAACACTTTCAAGTGCGCGGAAATATTTTTCATATCCTCTGTCTGAATTTTATTGTCAAATGATCGCAAAATAAGCAAACCGGATTCTTGAATATATTGGCCGTATTATTTCAGTCAATGCATTGCCTGTGCAGTAATGAATCGATTACAGTCTTTACTAATATTTTAAGCTTAGAATCTGGGGTTCTCCAAAAAGCACTTCTTGATTATCTCCGTCACGATTTTCTTTACATGATCTGAATATTTTTTTTTTTTAATTTGAGCAAAAAAACATATGCGCCCGAAAAACTTTTTTGTTTGTTTGTTCAGAATGTTGGATTCTCTGTAAAAATCTCGAATATTTGCTTCATGATTTTATGTGCATTAAATTGAT
>CAJPEX010002716.1:12473-36123 GCA_905338405.1 Notodromas monacha
TCTTCAAAGCAGACAATAGAAGGAGGAGGAAAATGGAAAAGGGATTCGAAAAGAAGTACCAACGTGAATAAATTTAATGCGAGTCGCATTTCGCCTCGTGCTGAGGCTCGAACGCTGTGATTCAAGCTCTCACCTCTTTCCTTTTCTTCGCCAAGCACTTATCTTATTTTTCAATTCCCATTATTCACATCTTCCCGCGGGATCACAATGAGTGCGATGACCTGGCACGAAAGAAAATGTAATGAGGCCATTCGCGGCACCCAAATCCGAGTGTGTGTGCGCTTCCGAAGAACCTCATTTCAACATTCCGGGGTTCAAGAGATTATACGGAATTTTCTGCGGAGTTTGGAATCCGGGGCAACCAATAACCGCAGATGATCAAAATGCTTTTAAAAAAATACTCATAACACAGATAAAAGGTACTTAATCATCACTTGATGCGATATTACAGTGATTATATTATCTCACACTTTGAGCAATAAAGTTTTATAACATGACAGCATGAGCTCTCGGAAAAATACATTAGCAAGGTTTTTTCTCGTTAATTTTACATCGCAGTTTACTTTAAATGCATTTTCATTTTTCCTGGTGATTAAAATTTCAACTTGAGTTTTTGAAGAACATTTTCAAGTTCGAATCATTTATTGGAAAACCGGGCAAAGTAATTTTTTCAGAGAAAGTTTTTTATGAAATCTGCTAGGCTTGGAAATTGTGAATTGCTGATCGAATGTAGAATTAATTTCAGATCATCGAGGTTCTTCTTATTTAAATTATTTATTTGCCATAATGAGAAGCGATTGGCACTTTGAGATGCGATTCGAAAAGACCTAGGTTTCTATCACTGATTTTTTTCCGCTGGCCATTAAATTACAATTCATTCCAATTGGAGAATTTGAATGATTAATTCGTAAAATACACATTCAAAAATAAATTAAGAAAAAGAGGTGAAATCGAAAAAAAACGCAATGAGGAAGTCAAATTTAAATCAAATTTTTTTTCAAAACTGCGCCAAAAGTGAACAATCTTGATGCATGGGACCTTAAATAAAGGACCTTCAAGCTTCACACATGCATCGTGCTTATCATTGCTGACCTAGAAACTAAAACCACAGCTTTTCCAAGAACATACACACACAAAAAAAAAAAAAAGCCGCAGAATGAAATGACTCATGCAAAACATGTCACCACTTACTTCCGTGAAAATGTTTATCTCACGGATAGCGGAAGCTCAAGGTTATGCACATCACACGACTTTTGAGCCGATAATCATCAAAAGATCGCATCTTCCTCCTTATTTCTAGGATCTGAATGTCTGTGGTTGCGGAAACTTGGGACTGTTGACTGAAATTTCGTTCTCGAGCTGCAATTACAGAATTTTCTCGCCCGTAATTATTTACCGATCTCCGACAACTGCGAGAAGACGAAAAATTCTCTCGAGTGGATGGCTAATTGGCTGCTCGTGATCACGCGCAGTCCCAACGCAATAATTCCGTTCTTCTCTCGTGGATTACATTTAATTATTCTTTTTTTTCATTTCTTAGTCAAAATTGCAGTGTTTTTTAGGAAGAGAATAAGGCTTATTCCTCTTATTTTCACTCGGAAGGAAAGACATCAGATCACGACATCATTACCCGCACCGCAGAGCCTTTAATCAGGATCATCCACATTTATTCGAAAAATCGCGTGAGTTCTTGAGACATGACCGTTTATATCACGTGGTATTCTTGCCTTCGGTCCCTTTGATGCATCCACTCAATTTGGTTCACGGAAAAGGCACGAAGGATTTTAAATCGGAAGCACGATTTCGTGTTTCCGGTTGTTATGTGAAGATGAACGCCAGAATTTGCGCAAGACAAGCCGAGTATGTAATTTATGAGTACAGTACTGCATGATGTTCGGTTCAAAGGTTTTGTCAGTCCTGCGAAAGACTTGGGCGTATAATATTTACTGGGTAATAAATAATTTCCTGGCCGTTGCGCCAATTTATTTCAAAGAGGTTAAAATAGAAAGAACACATAGTTGAAAGTGAACCACAAGAATAATTTGGGAACGTGTATTTTTTTTAAATAAATTAGGACGGTAAAAGTAATTGAAGGCACTGTAATTCGAAAGCTACAAAATAAAATGAATAATAAATAAAAACGTTCGTTTCGACCATGTCGAAGATCTAAAAACCAAGTTAGGACGAACGGAGTTCTGACTTCTGACCTAGGAAATTGCATCGCAGCACGAGAAATTTGCACGGCAACTTCCAATAAATTATTCGCCAGGATAATACTTGAAAGAAATCCTTAGTAAATTAACACCGACGCTTTGTTCCCGCGCTGGTTTTAATGATTTTTGAATCAGAGAACTCCTCAGGCAATTGAAATGCATCTCTGCTTTCAAGCTGCCACATCGATTGTTGTATAACATTTGACCCTATTACTGAAGTGATCGCATGCATTTTATTCGAATTTTTTCATTTCATTTTCCAGCTCAAAAAATTCGAGCGAATACTGACAGTACTTCAATATCGTTTAATTTTTCTCTTGGATTCTCGAATACGGCTAAAAAATATTCTATTTACAATATGGTCATCTCTAGTGTAATTTAATAAAGAAAACGCTCAAATCCAAAATAAAACTCAGGAATACGATATTTTCGGACCCAAAAATGAACTTCTTCCAGAAAGATCGTCGAGTAGGGAGGAAACCTGAAGCAGTTACGAAGACACTAGTAGCGTGACACAGAAAACCATTCTAAAGGAACGCAATGAGAGCCGGGGAAAAAAAAGGAGCCCGTGTTCTCGAGAATTTAATTTATGACAGCATTGTCTATACTTTATTAAAGCTTGTTGCCAAAGGAAAACTCATTACTGTCTGGGTTCCCCGAAAGTCGGATTTCATCCGTATATTGCAGCCCTTTCCGTGAGAACAAAATAACGTTAGCTAATGGTGCTTAATTGAACACGGAAAGAGGAAACGAAGAATAATTGTCCGCACGTTTCTGTCCTACTCATAACCATTTAAAATATTCCGGAAATATATGGAAGAACCTTTTCGTGCTCTCTGACGATTTAAATGCATTTTAGCAAACGCGACTTTTTTTAAAATTAATTTTGAAGAAAAATACAGCTCCACAAAAAAAAAAAACATTTCAAATCGAGGAAAAATATGAGATCAGCAGGTTCCGTGTTTTTTTTTAGCAGTATAACCACGATCACCCAAACTTTGAATGAGTGTACGTTCAATTAAGCGTAAATAAATTTCAAATTCAATGAAAACATCGAATCTATTTCTCAATTCGATCAACTATATTTACCTCGGACCTTTTCCAAATTCCGTATGGACATTAATGAAAGAATAAAATCAGCATGATGAGCATCAGAAATAGGGAAAAGTAACGAAGCTTTAACTTGAACGTCAGCATTTCATTCATGCCTATACAGTACGTGGATTAACTTTTCAAGGTCCATCTCATCCGTCGGTCCTCGTTAATCGAAACAGATTGGGGTTTTAATTCTCAAAATTCCGCAACTGCATTGTGACTCATATTCAAATTCAAGGACGACAGTAGTCATTCATAAACAAACAAAATAAACACTAAATATCAAATCATCAAAACTTTTTTAAAGCTATAATATAGTATAGCGATGAAGAATCACATGTTGGAAATACAGTACCACAACAACTTGTACAATTCCAACTTATGGATATTCAATAAGTTCGAAGTAAATGCATGCAATGAAATATAATAAATCTTCAGCAGTTCAAATCGTCAAAATTTTGGGAGAAGACACTTAATTACATCAAAAATTTCAATCAATGCAAAGTCAGTTGAAATACTTCGGTAAACGTAGCTATAAAATGACTTCATTTTTTTACTAGGCGAATCTGCAGGGAGATCAGTGAAAGTCATACATACGACGAACAGAAATCTATAAAATTATTTGATACAAAACACGAACAAAATTACACTTGAAAATCGATTTTGAGCTAAATATTTTCGTAGCCTGGAATTTCGAGAAAAAAGTACAGTAATTTGCTTTCTTGAGTGAATCCCGGGTACCTTCGCCCATGCATGTACTCCAAGATTGCACTAAAAGTACATTCAAAATATGCAGAAAAATGTCAAACCTAGCAGAAAATCACCTAAATTTACGCATAATCTCAGTAAATCAGCCCTGATACTCATAGTTGAAATGTTAAAAAATACCCAAGCTGCTTATCACTTCCTCATCTGAATCTCGCGGAAAACCGGAAATATGGAACAGTTAATGAATACCTCAGTAAATTGAAGCCCGGTTAATTTAATTTTGTCTTTCCACGGCTGCTGTCAGCAATACTATAAGCATATAGATTCAATATTTGCGATGCCAGGAATTTTCTCATCATTTCAGCAAACATCGTAGCGTATAATAGGCATTCAGTGTATACCATACAGTGAGAGCTGGAACGAACGCGCGCATTTATTGTCGCTCGAAACAAATAGTACTTATCGATGATTTCAGAATGCTATTTGAATATCTGGCTTCGGGCGGGAGCAGCTAATGTTCTCGAAGGATCCAGTTTCTGTGACTTTTGAAGTTATGCTTCAACATATTTAATATCCTTGAGCACTTATCGATGATTTCAGATTTAAATATATGGGTTCAGGCGGGAGCAGCTAATTTGCTCGAAGGATCCAGTTCCTGTGACTTTTGAAGTTATGCTTCAACATATTTAATATCAAGGAAAAAATCTCATGTTTTCGGCAAAATTCCGAAGGTATACTGAATCCTTTCGGCGAATCAAAGAAAACACGTACATGGGGAAGAAAGAAGAGAATGAAGAAACGTAAACGATTTATACTGGTATTTAGCCAGAGAGTGTCACATCAGTGTGTACCAAAAGAAACGCGTCTTCTTGGCTTCAGGAAATTTACTCCCTTGTCCCGATTCCCACGAAATCCGCAGGGAATTTTTCTTTCCTTGAAAAAAAAATAGAAATCACACCTATTCATGTTTTTCCTCCCTTCGCCTATAACATGACCGAAAAACGCGCTTCCCGGAAAAAACAGCAGCGTGAAAGCGTTCTTCGTAATCCGTCTTCCTGGCTCGCCACAAAATAAAGGCACGCTCTAAATTTCACCCCACATCATCATACAGTCCTTCTCTCTCTCTGAGTTCAGACACAGCTTTCGCGCTTTTACACCGAGTCTTTACTGCCCGAAAGCCCAACATGCATATCCCAAGACCAAGCAACGTAAGAGCCTGACGCGGCTTCTTAGAGTGATAGGCGAGTCACGAAGAAAACTACTTCCGACTCATTTCCTCGAATCTGTCCCATCTTTCATCATAGAAAATTGGTATAATCACGATAACGGGTCAGGACCGAACCAAGTTTTCACTGGATCAACGCCCTCCCTTTCATTCTGGAGAAGAAACTCCTTTCGCGATAATTGATCATTACGATCGGCAGCTCAAACATTTCGCCACTTCTTTTCTCTGCCCAAAAAAAAAAAGGGTTTCCCCACAACTCAGTTATATGTTTGAATGAAATACTTCGAAGGTGAGTTTAGCACCTCGTCGGGAAATTTCGCGAGTACTTCTCATGCTCAGACTTGTCCCAGTTTGATGAGACAGCAGGGGAAACGGAAATGAATGGACAAGGAACGTGGAGACTCGCCTTTGTTTTTTTGTTTGACACTCCTTGTTTCATGGACGACTTGCCAGCAATGATAATGTTAGCATTGATGAAATCCACGTTGCATGGCGATGGTGGACGAATGGTGAGTCGGGCCAAAATCTGGTCCTCCTCATCTGTACCGCTTTCGCCACTAACCCCACCCAGTCGAATTACGCCGGTATCCACTATCTGAAAAAAAAGAAGAATAGAATAGAGCTTATGATATTCAAGCTCAACCAATTAATAGTGAGTCCAAATTATCTTCAACCATTATTAAAACAAGAAATTGGTTCCGGCAAAAGATTCGATCATCTTTACAAGTGGCTAAATGATTCGAGGGGTGGAAGAAAATGAAACGAATTTTAATCTGAACATGGTGCGAGGATAATTGAGCGCAATTCAAACCAGCGTGTGTCAAACTGATAAAATGGTTCCTGCTGCGAAACATTTGATCACCTGAATGGCTAAATGATTGACAGAGCGGAAGAACATAAAAACAACATTTAATCTGGATATGGAGAGAGAGAGAGAGAGAGAGAGAGAGAATTATTCAGTGCAATTCACAACAACGTTTGTCCAACAGATCAAAATGAAAAAAATGCAAATGTTATGAAACGTCAACAGTAACCTCTGACAAAACCGTATTAACGATTATCGGTATGAAAATGATCATGATACATTTGATACCTAGCTACCCCATTTTCCCTCACAATTTTTAAAAATAGATATCCCCGGGGTATGTGAGAAAATGCTGTATTCTCTCGCGGTAGAAAACAGTTCTTTTGGACCATATTGTGAATGATTCCATCCATTTATGTGTAAAACCGGCCTTCAGTGAATTTTTGTTTCGAAATTGAACTTGCAGTCGTAAAGTAAGTACGGATATGTCATGCACCTAATTGAAAAGTTCCAGGTAGAGTAGGCAGCCAGGAGCAATTAGCTTTGTCTAACCCCAAAATTAAGAGTTTTAAGGCGCACTGCATTGTGACTCAAATTTAAATTCAAGGACGACAGTGGTCATTCATAAATAAAAAAATAATCACTAAATATGAAATCATTAAAACCTTTTGAAAGCTATAATATAGTATTGTATAGCGATGAAGAATCGCATGTTGGAAATACAGTACCACAATAACTTGTACAATTCCAACTTCTGGATATTCAGTAAGTTCGAATTAAATGTATGCAATAAAATAAAATAAATCTTCAGCAATTTAAATCGTCAAAATTTTGGGAGAAGACAATGAATTACATCAAGAATTTCAATCAGTACAAAGCCAGTTGAAATAATTCGGTAAAAGCAGCCATAAAATGACTTCATTTTTCTTGCTAGGCGAACCTGCAGGGAGATCAGTGAAAGTCATATACATGAAAAACAGAAATCCATAAAATTATTTGATACGAAACATAAACAATATTACACTTGAAAATCGATTTTGAGCTAAATATTTTCATAGCCTGGAATTTCGAAAAAAAATTACAGTAATTTGCTTTCTTGAGTGAATCCCGGGTACCTTCACCCATGCATGCACTCCAACATTGCACTAAAAGTACATTCAAAATATGCAGAAAAATGTAAAACCTTTCAGAAAATCACCTACATTCACGCATAATCTCAGTAAATCAGCCCTGATACTCACAGTTTAAATATTAAAAAATACCCAAGCTGCTTATCACTTCCTCATCTGAATCTCGCAGAAAACCGGAAATATGGAACAGCTAATGAATACCTCAGTAAATTGAAGCCCGGTTAATTTAATTTTGTCTTTCCACGGCTGCTGTCAGCAATACTATAAGCATATAGAAAGTTATAAACGCTACGGTCCTTAAAAGAGTAGTAAAGTCGTTTGTAGCATCGCATATTATCCGTAAGTCACATATGGTATGTCACTCTCGACCTTGCTTGCGCGCGTAAATAACAGCGAGCTTTGTTCGCGCGCGAATTACTTTCATACAGTATGTAACAAGCTAGAAAAAAATCGGCCCAACGAAGTCAATGAAATAACAAGACCTCAGCCATCGATCGCTTTCATGCGCCAAAAAAAAAGCATATGGAGAAAAAAAAGAGAGACCATCATCATCAGGGAGAACAATAAAGGCGAGAAATATACGTGAGCGTTGACAAACAAGCCGTCGCCGATCGCCGATGCGATTCCACCTCCCGCCGCCGAGCAAATACTTTTGGTAGAATGACTCACGCTGAGCCAATACAGTACCGAGGAAAATTGGTCGATTCTTTGCCCAATAATTTATATCCCGTCTCAGGTTCTCGCGATCTGTCTTAATATACGAACATGCGCCAGCAGCAGCTCATGAATGCGGGAAGAAAAATGAAGGAAAATGAAGGAGATGATCTGTGAAGCAAATTAAGCTCGGGTTTCCATTCGAAGTTTTCTATTTCAACTCGAGCAGGATAATAAATGAAGGAATTCGCACGCCTTGTTTCATGGGGCAATACACGCGTATTCGTTCCACTTCTCACTGGATTCATCCACGATTACAGTATTCTTTAAAAATTCACAGAACCGCAAAAAACGAATTGGTTTTCGGCTATTGTATTGCCAAACGGGCGATTCTATTGATATTTGAACATAAATTGAAACCTCTTACTCATGTCAAGTCAAGGCTTTAGAAACTATGTCCTTTTAATTAAAATTTTCCGAAAACCGAGAGCCCGAGGTAAATACTTTCGAGCAGTCGGAGGTTTCTCAAAAACGTTTGTAACAAAAACCATATGTGAGTTGACTACAAATAAAAAAAATCTCGTGGTTTGATAATGTTGACAAATCGAGTGAAATTTCGAACGAATGACAAGGTTCAGATATCCGCATAATATGCAGAATCAAGAAATGGAATAATGAAACACTTTTGAATCCTCTCAACTGCAGAAATGAAATTTTGCCTGCTGCTCAGATTGAGTCTCAGCAAAGAAAAGACGCTCGTGCAAATTGCGCATGAATGATCAATAAAATTATTTTCTTCACGCATAAACATTTTTTGTGGCGTTGGGACAAAAGAAATTATTGATTCGACCAACTCACTCCGACAAATAGAAAGAAGCCAACGTCATATACACTTCGGCAGGAAGAAATTGGTTCATAATAAGCGCCTTCTTTATTCCCAGATTTCAATAGCTGTCTGGAAATACGCGACAGGACCAAGATCCTCATTCCAAACTGCCGAATTTTACAGTAAATTGATATCATATGTACCTTGTACCTAATTTCTCAAAATTATATCTCATAAATGAAAATTACACACAAGTTAGCTCAAAGTAACGCACAATGTTATACAATATCGTCGTGCCGATGTGCTGAATTCAATGTGATCTTCGAATATTTTCCACTCGGAGGTTAATATTTTTGAAACCCCCTTCCCGACTTCTTCGTCCAAATAATTTCGAGTACTTTTTTTTACTGAAAATGTGTTTCATAAAATTTGAATCATCGATTCAGAAGTTAGGTACGGTAATTCCGGGGGGGGAAAAAGTATGACTGTTAGTCACCATGCTGGATATAAAACTGATGAGATTCTGAAGAAGTATTACAGTTTCGCAAGCCATCACGAGTCAGTTCCTCTGTATAGGAATTTCGAAGAACTGTTAATGGACGAATGCTAAGAAGATGTAAATGTATACTGTATTGGTTAATGCAAAATTACCAATTGCTCGTTCAAAATTTTAATCTGTACACCAGCATGTCTTCATTGCGTCAGAGAGCTCTTCTCAATCAATCGAACTTTAAGAAGTATGACGTAATATGACAGCAATCTTTAAAGCATTCAACAAATATAGATTATGCATCAGTTCATCGTCGAGACATTTTTTTCATTTATAAATATATCAGCAACTTCCAAAGTAAAGGATTGTTCTCTTCTGAAAAAAAAAGAGCGACGTGGGCAATGCAAAATCAACCGAATTTAATTTCAGAAACCCCAATTTGGCATTTGAGGAGGTCAGTCCTGAGACTCCTGACCTCGACCTCGCCGATCCTTTTATACCGCAATGACAAAAATATAAAAACCACGAGAACAAGAAAAATAAATATTGTTGAAACAGCAATCAAAGCATTCCACGTCCTAAAACTTGCATGGCTGCACGGTCGGTCGCAAGCTCATCTCGACACAGCGCCTACCACGCATTCCAAATGCGAACGTCATTCGGAAGACAAGGCCATCTTTTAGTATTCTAATGATTTTTTTGTTAAAAGATTCAGACATGATAATGAAGTCGCAGGCTTGCTTATTTATAAAACGGACAACGGGAATGCTTGTTTTCTTGGGATTCCAACAACAAAAAACATACGAGGAAGAAACCCGCCTACGAAAAATGCCCGGCTTCACGGCCGCCGTCGGACGTGCTCACATTCAAATGCACGAGATCAATGGACAAGATTAGCCATATTGGGAAAAAGGGCAGCAAGGAAATTACACTTGATCTTGAAGTCCTCTAAATATGTTTAGTCCTTGCTATGAATCACTTTGAAATAAACTTGCGCATTTATTATAGAACCCCTCCTCTGAGGCTGGTCTGCCGAAAAGATTCAAACTCAGAACAATACCCAGAAATACTGGTTTAAAAAAAACAATTGATTGAGAAATATTGCATTTTTTCCTGCCGATTCTTCTTCATAATCTGCGAAATCTTTCGAGTTTCGCAAAGCCATGTCTTCATTCCGACTTATTTCTCATCACATTTTGTTCATGCATGTGACGAAAGCCTGTATTGATGGTCGAGAGTGTTTAAAAATCCGAGGATTTTGCAAATTTAAAATAATGCCGAACATCTTCAGAGCTCAACTCGCTCGAAAGCCAAACAATCAAAATAAGTTATGTTAAATACGAATCAGAATGTGGCTCCTAAATATTCGAAAATTATCTTGATGACGTAAGAAAAGTAAAATGAACAGTGATTATCCTCTTCAGATTCACGGGACGCAAATTTTAAATCGAGTTTCTAGATGATTTAGAAAAATATAAACACCGTACTACGATTGAATGGATCCAAACTAATGAAACTCGGATCTGTCGCCAACATTATTTATTTATTGACTAAACATAAGAAAACAAGCGAATATTAACGCGGATAATCGAAGTCACCATCCCATTTCAATATTTAAACCCAATAAAAATCCTCTCGATTTTTTCCAAAGTCGCTTTCGCTTTGTTCACATTGAACATGCATGGTTTCCACGATTACTAAATTCTTTCAAGATGTGAAGATTGACAATGTAAAAAAAAAAATCTACTGTACGTTGGATGCGAGCATGTTCGACTCTGACATTTCCAACCAGTTTTTTTTTTTTTTTTTTTTTTTTTTTTTTTTTTTTTNCGAGCATGTTCGACTCTGACATTTCCAACAATTTTTTTTTTTTTTTTTTTTTTTGGGTGAGAAGTTCAGTTTCAAGCACGATTTACAAAACATGGTAGAGTGGACATTGTCCCAGAAAAAGTAAACAAAACTTTCACCGAAGACCGTCTTTTTAAACTTGGCTGATGTGTGCTTATTACGAATGTCTCGAGTTTGTACAATATCACGCAGCCTCGACGAAGTCAACGCTAACGACGGAATGCTGAAGTAAGAATCAGTCAATAGTTGAGAGAATCAATCAGGACATTCTACCACTTCTGAAATGTTCACGTCAATTAAAGAAAATTACAAAACTGAGAGAATAAACCATCTACAGTGATTCAAATTGATTTAAAAAAGCGTGTCCTCATCCATTTTTCCATGGTGTTCGAAATAATTCCCGCGGAATGATTTCCACAGAAGAGGACGCATCACAACTACTGTACTGTACTGTACAGTATTTGCAAACCCAATAGTATTGTATTTTGTGAAAAAACAAAACGAGCGAGAACTAAAGCTGGTAAGATTATAAAATAGTATTCAAAATCCTTGAAATGTACACCGACATTTTGTTGAAAAATAGTTTTTATAAATATTTTTGGGCGAATAAGTTACGAGAGAAAGCAAGAGGAGCTTTCATGAGCAATTTTGTAAAAATCCACTGAACAACACAGGATGAACTCGTAAAATTGAAACAATTTCTGAACTTGTTTTTTTCCTGAAACTACCACGGGATCAGAAATTTTAGATCAATTCCTTCCAAATTTATTTCAAGGTATGTCCCATTTTTTTTTTTAATCGGTCTGACCACCAGCACAGACGAGGAAAAAAGCTCCTGATTGAAATTGTCACACATGCTTTCTGGAAAGGGTAAAGGAATTTGCACAAGTTGTTCAAGTTTCACACCCCTTCTATAAAATATGGAATAACATGCCCAAGGCTTGGTCAGTGTTATTTCAAGGTTTTTCGGCGATAATTTTTTAAATATTTTCCTTCAAATTCAAATGTAATAATTTCCTTCAAATGTACCAAGTTTTAAATATAATGAGAATTATTTGGATGGTGATGGACTCCCAGCTTTATTGATCAAGTCCTGCCAGCATTTGATGAAAAAATGAAAGTCTATATATCTTCTCAATTTTAAAACGGATGCATCAAAAACGATCAAATTTGAAATTATCTAGAAAAATCATCGAATGGGCTTTGATTAAATTGTTTACACGTCCTCGTCTATAACCTGATAATTTCCTTTAAAAGGAAACGTCTCTGTTTAATCGATCATATACAAGTACGGTAAATTATTTGGGATAAATAAATAAAAGAATGGAGAGATTGATATTCACCTTTGCTGCCCGTTTGGACAAGTCCAGTCCATCATTTTCAATGTAGTCTGGAACGTACTCCCGGTTGCTGAAATTAAACTGCAGTGTGTTGTTCTGCTGCTGATGCCATTTATTGGCAGTTTGTTTCGGCGTGACCGCAGACGAGGGACGATTTAAAAGCGGTACGTTTTCGCTGCTTGCGGCCTTTTGGAAACCAGGGTTTGTGGGCATTCCAGCAGAATTCGACACTTTCTGCTCACTTTTCGGCGAAGACGTTGCAATTGGCAATTGGACCTGATTCTGCACAACAGCAGCCGCAGATTTCTCTGCACCACCACCACCACCACCAGGCGGCGATTTTGGCTTATCGACGATTGGAGCTTCTTTTTTCGGCAGCGCCGGGGTTTTTGGCACAGGTGGTTGAGAAACAACTTTTTGCGAAATCTGTTTTGCTGGAATTTCTTCGGATTTTGACGACATTCCTGCTGTGTTTGACTGATTCTTCATTGGAGACGTCGGAACGATTTTCTGCTGCTGGGGACTTGTTTTCAATTGAGCAGCGTCAGACTTTGACGAGGTTTCCAAAAGTTTCGAAGGAATTTTCTGCCCAGACGGCGAAGCACTTTTCAAAACTACCGTTTTAACAATTGCTTCAATTTTCTTCATATGGGAAGATTTTTTATTGACTTCCGGTTCTTCCGGCTTATGTGGCTTGGACTGCATCTCTGATTTGGGACCACTTTTCTTGATGGCCTCCTGATTACCATTAGTTCCGGATCTGGTCTTCAAAATAATGCTGCCAATCGGCTCTAGTTCACTCTTCGGAATGATGATAGTTTCTTTCTGCTGACCCTGCAGATGGCGCTGTTTGCCGAACTCGTCCTGGATTTTGTTCAGAAAATTGGCGTCCTTCTCGGACGACGATTTGCTCAAGTGGTCGTTGATCTTGTTATGAGCAGCCTCGAGTTTTGTTATCGGACGAATGACCCCGACTTGTTTTGCTGATGGCAAATGCTTCAAGTTGGACTCGGCAGACGAGTTAAAATTGAAGTATGTTGTGGTTCCACCGGCACGGATGTTTTCCACGGCAGACATGGACACCCGCTTTTTTATCACCAAAACCTCATTGCTCTCGTCAGCACTCGATCCCACTGAATTGTCGTCACTGTCGTCGCTCGTCATTTGAGCGTCGACGATGACGGATTTCTTGCTTCCCGCGATGCTTTTGGGCTTTGCGGGAATCATCGGCTTTTGACCATTATTATTAGTATTATTATTATTGCTATTATTAGACAAGTCCAGACGGGTTCGCAACGTGGACTTGGGCACATTCACGTTCCGCTGCAGCGTGTTTTTGTAGTTGTTCTTGGCCGGGCTTCGGTGTTCGTAAAGCTTTTTGATGGACTGCACTGTCGAGGATGACGATGAGGCACTCGTCGCACTGGCAGGCGGGAGGTTCTCGTCCTGCTGACCGCAAATCGGACACGGACTATTTGCCAGGGCCTCCATGCTCAGGGACTTTTGCGTCTCTTTGGGTGCTGCTGGGTCACAGAGCGTTTCATTCTGATGAGGACTGTCCAGCAAGTGCTCGAGACTGGCCACTCGACGCAAGGATCGCTGCTGCTGGGGATGGGGTTCTTCGGATGACCTGATTTGCGAGGTTGCTGCCGTGAGGAGATGCAGTTGTTGCTGCTGGAACTTGGAGCGGAGTCTGGTGACGAACCCGGGTCCGTATTTGAACTCGGAAGCATGGGCTTCGTCGCCGCGATGCAGCGTGAGGTCGGCCGAGAAAAATTTGCGCAACTGCGGACGCTGCTGCTGCTGCTGATGTTGCTGCATGACAACACCGCCGACGTCGACAGCAGAAGACTCGTCACTCCTGGTGGAAGTCGTCATCGTCATCATCCTGGCACCACAGGTTGGAACACTTGCGGGATGGAATGTTGTTGTCACTATATAAAATGTATACCACTGATGATGATGATGATGATGATGATGGGAGAACACAGTTGCGCCGCGCGCGTCGGATTTTAATACGGTTCGCTCGCAAGGAGTCGCGCGATTAGATTAGGGATTTTCCCCCCCGCTTTTATCACACAAATTTTTCTCTCTTATGCACTGCCGATGACTCCCAAGCCCCCCCACCTTGTGCACCACACAACTATTAAACGAGAGGAAGTTATTATAAGACGAGGATGCAAGGAAATAAGAAAGGGTGGGAAGCAGACGATTGATCTCGGCAAGAAGTAAGTTTCAGTGGAAATAAAAAAAAGGCATACACGATTAAAAGGTCCAATATCGCTCCGCTTCTTGATTTCAAGATAAAATATACAAATCGAAACACAAATACAAATACGAAACAATACAATATACACATTTGTCGAATTGCAAAATGGTACTTTGAGTAACTAAAACTTAATCCTTTCCAGTGTGTAGTTCTTGGTGGAATCACTTTGCAGCAAAACTCAAAAGACCAGAAAAACTTTGTTGAAGAGATAATTTCGTTGTAGAAAAACACTATAATATAGGGAGATAGACCTACGATGGGACCAAGACAAATTCGTTGTAGGGAGAAAATCGTTGCAGACAAGATCGTTGTAGAGAAGAAGAGTCCACTTTTAATACCCTAAATTTATATTAACTCAGAAATGTTGATCTATTTCACGAGATAACTACGGTATTTTGGTATGTTCCACGTTGCCAGAAAATCTATATTGTCAATCCATGATGAATGAATTATATTTTCAACAAAAATATATAAAATATCAACAAAATCACGAATAATCGAGGAAACGATGCTCGGAACACAATCGAATCAAAACTTATAAAGTTAGCGTATTATTCTTTCGAAAAATGATGCTGTTCGTAATTATTTCCGCATCAACATGGATTCTTTTGATGGACAATTAGTAAATTTACACACAGTCTGAATATAAAACGGATTTATTATCCATCGCAAAAGTAATAGGCAGCCTTAGTCCACTGGAAAACAATTAAAATCAAGTATTCTGCGAGGCTTTCATTAATTGGGGTTCAAGTTTTGGATAAATTTTCTGGATGGAGAGCAAAACACTGAAAATCAGTCGGAGTTTTCATAGATTTTCTCCAAAATTTGACAAGAAATTAGCATTGCAGTCACAACACAGAATTCAGTTCGTTTCATCGTCGCTTTTCTTCAGTCTCTCAGTTCATACCCATTGGTACTTTTTTTTTGCATCAGGACACTTCCATTCAATTTTTCAAGGCAAATATTGGCGGAAAAAAAGGGAGGGCAGAATCCAAGTTTGGACGCTGCAGCTGAAGCAAAACACCACCGATTTCCACAACGACACAAGACTCATCACTCGAGGTTTAAGAGGACACATTATAATGGTACCTCAAGTGGACACTCGCGGTTGGATGGTTGCCAGTACCACTGCTGCTATATAGGAGAACATTGGTGCACCTGCGCCGCCGCGTCAGCTTTCATGGTTCGCTCGCAGGAGTTGTGTGATTAGATTAGGGATTTTTTCGCTTTTATCAAACCGAGTTTTCTCTCACCACCAATGACTCCCAAGCCCCCCCCCCCCCCTCTCCTTGTGCACCACACGACTACTAAATGAAAAGGAAGCATATCGATACAAGGACAAAAAGATACAGTATAAGAAAGGTACGGAAGAAAGGAACGATTGATCCGTAAGCAATACTTGAAACTTTTGAATGCGATTAATAAAAAAAAGGGCTTCCAGCAGGGCCACAAGGTTATTTCAGTCGCAGGTTTATGAATACGAAGGTGTAAAAATGCTTGAAAGCGATTCGATAAAAGTATCATACTTTTAATCAAGATACACAGCAGCGAAACGCAGATTTATCCAGCTATAGCGTCCTGCCAAATGTGGAATTTTCTAGTTCAGCAGAATCTCAATCATCCATGAAAACCTTTCATTTATTTTGAATCAAGTATCATATCATCCGATTTTCAGCAGAGAAAATAATTGGCCGTCATAATCTCAATTTGGGCCAGAATGGCTCAAAATCCACGAGGAAACGCAGTACTGCACATGCAAATTTGTTGACGTGATAAGACTTCCAAAACATTTTAAAAATTTCGAAACAAAAGTGTTTTGCAATAGAAAGGAACGAAATCATGTTGTACTGTGCGGATCTTTTCCTGGGGCTTTCAGGAATTTAAGGAATATTGAACCATACCTTTGTCGAAAACACGCCACACGTACCTCAATTATCTTTTAAAAAATCGATATGCTCCATTATCTGCGAAAGACATCCACTCATTACCCTGATTTCAAGATGTTGTCGAATGCGATGGTAATTAATGCATAATTGCCAAGCCTTTCTTGGAGAAACGGCTGATGGAATACACGAAAGGAAGTCGTGTCACGATGGTCGATTGCAAGCTTCATTTGAATGTTGTTCATGCATTGCTTCTTTTTTTTTTTTTTTTTACTTCAGAACCACATTTCTTTACGGATTCAAGAAAATTCCACTCAAGTTCATACATTCGTCATATCATCACTCGTAATTCCGCAAATTTTAGTTTTAACTCATGATTGAACCAGGCATCTGAAAGTTTGACTGAATAAACGAGGAATTATACGCACTTCTTCGATCATCTCAATTTCTTACCAACTGCCTGAATTCGCCTTGCACGATATTTCCTCCAAAAGTTCACCAACAAAAATGAAGTTGTTTCATTGATTCCCCCCCCCCCCCTCAATTTTCTCAGTTCAACTCCTCGTACTACGTATCGCACACGGGTGTTTTGCACGATATAGCGGCGAATATGAGACAATTTCTCAAACATAAAATGAGTTTATTTCATTGATTCCCCCCCCCCCATCAATTTTCTCAGTTCAACTCCTGGTACCACTTATCGCACACGGGGGGGTTTTGCACGATATAGTGGCGAATATATTTATACTCGATTTTTTTAAAGAAAAGAGCAGGTTTTAAGGGGGGGGGGGGAGGGAAACGGAATCCAAGTTCGGAAAATGTCTCTTGATCAGAATTCCACAGAAAAAGATGCGACATGGAAGAAAAGCCACGTTACGAGCTTCGCACGCGAATTGTTTGCCAAGATAAGAACTCGACTTCCGGAGCCCGTCCTCGCGGGACGGCGCACGAGGGACGAGTACACTGGGGGAACGATCGCAGCGTGCGGTTCGCCGCGTGAGCGCCGAGTTTTTATTTTTATTCCTACACTAGTATATTCCTCCTCATCCTGCTTGCCTGTAATTTCCCCCTTCTCCTCTTTTCTCATCTCTTCCACCTCTTTCCTCGGAAACAAAACAGGCAAGTACAGCAGTGTGAAGAATGTGTGAGACATTACTCACCCATTTTTTCAAGCCATTTATTCTTCGCGAAGCAGACGAGGAAGCCGGATTTTTGCGAGTGCGAAAACGGGTTAGACTTAAATGAGCACGCGACATTTATTTCATCCTCGTGTCGCGGGACTTGACAAATGAGGAATTCTTTAAATGTGAGCGTGGATGACATAAGCTTCCCTTTTCTGGGTTGATAATTCGGGTTCTTTGGCCAGGTTAATCGAATATTTGTTTACGTATAAATGTGCAATTCAAAAAGGATGAACAATTGGTGCATGGCCTAACTTATTGAAATTTTTTCGCTGAAAATCCCTTGAATAGTCTATACTTTAATGTGTTAGCCATGAAACGTGACATTTGATCGATCAGAGGATATAAAAAGGGTTCGAGTAATGGATTCGAGTTTGAGTACGTTTATAATCGGAAACTTCATAATCAGACCTGGAATGTAACTTTCGCGTTTTGAATTAAAACATTTTTTTGAATTCTTAAATTTCCAAGAATAAAGTCAGCAATTCTTTCTGGTGGTTTCAGTTGTTTCATGGTGAGTTTGGGGATTTTTAGAATATATTTTCTTCAATGAATCTAGCATTAAAAGTACTGTTCCGAACTCGATTCACCGAAACAAAAATTGATATACGCTCGGGAATGACCAAGAAAAGTTAACACTGTTATAAGGAAAAAACCTTGATGAACAAGAAATCAATTTTTAAATGACTTCGTCCTTTCTCCAGAAAAGGAGTATCATTTGCATCATGGGAATTTTTTGGCAATACTTGAAGAAAATTGCAAGAATTCACGAAGATAAGTACGTCTATAAAACGCATTTCCTCAGATAGTCGTCGGAAAATTTAGAACTCGAGTCTGCCCTTGAAAAATATGATGAACTTCCATTTACTATAAGTCCCCCGCCAAGTTTATTTGTCTGTTGCCCTTGAATACAATAATGGATTTGGACGCATAATAAAAGAAACAATAAACGTTTACGAATTTTAAATTATCTTCAATAATAGATGTCTTTGCATGAGCTTGGTTACGCGTCCTTTGCTATTTATTCAGCAGATTGTTCCTTGTGGCATTGTTCCGAAATTTCCGCGTTTCCTTACATCAACGTGAAAAATGAGCAAACTTTCCGCGCCAGGATTTCCTTCTCTTTGTCTGTGTTGAAAGCCGTATATCTTACATATACAATTCCATAACAAGGTACCGCACATGAGACATATTTTTTTGCTTGTTTGACCGCATTCAACGCTTGCGACCGGCTTCGAAGCAATCAGACTTCGTACGTCACCTGATGGGAGTTTTATGGGTGAAACACTGCTGTGAAAAATATTGACTGTCAATATTATTTCGGTTCAACACCTTTGTGAAATTCGACGGAGAGTCAATTGGTTTTAATGGAATGGAAACTTCATCGGTCCAAACATGTTTTTTTTGTGTTAAAAATTCAAACCATACCGTTTTGTATAGGGCGAAGTGGTAAAGATCTGTGACGTATACCTAAATATTCGGTGATCGACGTTGAATGCTATAATTCTCGCTTCAGGAAATCACATGCGGTTTCTGAAAGTTTCCGTTCAAATGAAATGATATTATTGATTCTATCATGAGTTGATGACTGTGAGTGAGAGGGTGATCTGTTGGTTTTATATGGCTCTGTTCATATACACAAGAATGGACATTCTGCGATGTTGAGATCTGTATGGCACGAATTCTTTTCTGATAACATGGCACCATGGAATGCGCTGAGAAAGTCGTGGCGACCGAAAAATTTGAGTGATAACACTGCTGCCCTTTTATTAATCTACTTTAGTAGGATAAACGATCGAATCGAGTTCCGTTTGAATATACCAGGTAAAGTACTGTACATGCAGTAAGGTAGAATAAGGCATTGTCTATCAGAGTAAGACTTCGACGCACGTTTTCTAATAACACGTCATATAATCTCACAGCACCAGGTCATAATCAATCAGTCAGGTGATAAAAGGAGATGTTCACAAGTCAAACATTCAGAGCAAAGTGACGCCAAGCCGTCTCCCAAGTCACCCCCCCCCTATGCGCCTTCAGATCATCGGTGAGATAACGCGATTATGGGTGGGATGAATGGTCAGTTACGGGTTTGGCCGATAGATGACGCTGGAAGATGTGAGGGGGCACCCTTACTCTCCCCCCCCCCCCGCGAAAGAACGGTTCTTTCAGGAATTATGAAAATGAACCCCTTGGGAACGATTTCGCGACCGCGCGCTTGTTCGGACCTTGTTCCGCTTATTAGCATCTTGCGGTTTCACTGTCCAATAGTTGTGTTCAGCCCGCATTTCAAGTTGCTGGTTTGATGGCGCCCGCGCTGGATCCTGAGCATAGCGATGGTCATCCTTGGTTATGACGTTCTCCTTGCCAGACGCGTGGTCGATGAGTCCCAGCTGTTTCTCAAAACCAGCGTTTGGGGCTCTCGGTAATCTGCGGTAGGGTACGATTTCCCACGCGTTCACACGGCGGATGTCAGGACCTGCCCCCACGTGGTAGACTCCCTGTCCCTCGTGCGATATCACCATGAAGGGTCCAATTCTCTGCGGTCGAAAACGGCGATTTGCAGCATGTTTGGCCACGGTTGGTAGCCTTGGGTATACCGCAATCATGTCACCTGGTCTGAAATGCCGTAATTTATGAGAATTCGCCTGATTAATGAAACGTTCGCGGTGTTTTTCGGCCTCCTGTTGTAACTCTTCTTGGGAGATGTTGGCCTCCAATGTAATACCGCAATCATGTCACCTGGTCTGAAATGCCGTAATTTATGAGAATTCGCCTGATTAATGAAACGTTCGCGGTGTTTTTCGGCCTCCTGTTGTAACTCTTCTTGGGAGATGTTGGCCTCCAATGTCGGGGCGCCAAAGGTGTTGTCGGCCTCCAGGATTGTCCGTCGGCCAAACATTGCTTCTGTCGGGGTCACACCGGTAGCGGAATGTATTGTGCTATTGTATGCCTTTACTGAATCTGCCAGGTGCCGAGCCCATTGTTCGTCCTGTCCCTGAATTGCCTTCGCTTGGATCTGGCTCAGCGTTCGGATTGAGCGCTCGCAACACCTGTTACCTTCGGGGTGCGACGCCTGCGCTATATGTTGCTCAATGTCGTATCCTTTCAGAAAATGTTTAAACGCTTTGCCATTAAACACTGAGTCACAGTCCGTATGCACAATTTCAAAAAGACCGTACTGGCGGAAAACTTCGGCGAGAAAGGGAATTACCGTTTGGGAATCAGCTTTTTCTATGGGATGCGCCATCATGTACTTACTGAAGTGGTCCACGGCGATGATGGCGTATCAAAAATGCTCGGCAGTTTCAGGCAAAGGTCCATAAAAGTCAAGAACTAACCTTTCTCGCGGTCGATTGGATTCAATGGCACTCATGTGAGCGCCGACGGTCTGCGTCGGCTGATTGTACTTGAAGCAAAGTTCACAGGCGAGGATCCTCCGCCATATATCCTGACGCATCCTGGGCCAGATGAAACGTTGTTTGATGGTCGCATAGACCTTTTTCCAACCCGCATGCCCGAGTTCGGCATGATACGCGTCGATGAGGGCTATTCGATCTGCTTCCGGCGGTTGCACCCTGGCCGCGGCATTGTTGAGCGAGATTCGACTCAGCGCATCGGGCGCTTGCAGTGCCGCCCCTGATCTGTGTAGGAGCTCGAAATCGAAAGTGGCTAGTTTGGTTCTCAAACTAATTAGACGCTCGGACTGCAGCTTCCCTAGAAGTGCCTTATGGTCCGTAAACACCCGAAAATGACGATGCACTAAATGATGTCTAAATTTCTTCGTTACACACCACACTATTGCTAACAATTCGCGCTCGGAGTTGGAGTACCTGGTTTCGGCGTCCTTAAGGGTGCGACTGGCGTATTCAATGACCCTCTCGTTTCCGTCCGGATCAGTCTGAACTAGTACAGCACCTAGAAACGGCCGATGCGTCGCAGTGTACTGCGATGGGCCACGACGGGTCGACCCTTTCTAACCGAGCGGTATCTGCTAAAACCGATTTAATATGCTCGAAAGCTACCTCAGCGTCCGGTGTCCAGGCCATTTTCGTTGCTGGCTTCTGTGGGATCGTACGGCGAAGAACTTTTTCCGATTCCGCAAAGTTCGTTGGTAGGTGGGCCCGCAGGTAAGTCGCAAGGCCCAAGAACTGCTGCATTTGCCGATGGGTGTCGGGCTTTGGATACCGGCAAACCGCCTTGACGTTTCTCTCTGCGGGCCTGCTTCCTGTCTGATCTACCTCGTACCCAAGGAAAAGTGTTTTATGGGCGAGGAAGGTAGACTTCTGAATATCGATACACGCCCCTGCGTCCTGTAATGCCTGTAAAACTATCTCGAGATTTTCGCACAACATTTCAAAAGACTCACCAAAAATGATCACATCATCTACATAGGCTAAACAACGCTTAAAAAGAAACGGTCTGAGGATCGTGTTAATCGTTCGCTGAAAAAGAGCAGGACCTGTTTTCAAACCAAAAGGGAGTACCTTATACTGCACCTGTCCCCTTGGGGACATGAAGGCTGTCTTCTGCCTGTCCTCCTGAGCTAGGGGAAGGTGATGGTAGCCGGCATGCAGATCCAAGGTGCAAAAATATCGGTTGTTACGTCCGAGTGCCTCCAGCAGCTCTTGCACGGTCGGCATAGGGTAGTTATCTGCGACGATGAGCTTGTTGAGCTCAGTGTAATCCTCGACTAACCTGAAGCGTTTCTCGGCGGGAGCCGATGGATCCTAACACTTCTTGTCGACGAGAAAAGCTGGAGCGTTAAAAGGTGAAGCGGCCGGCTCTAAAATTCCTGCTTCTAAATAAAGGTCAATGATTTCCGCGAAAGGCTTGTTACGCTCAACGGAATGGCGAAACTGGCGCGCCGCGGGTGGCGATGCTTCAACCGTAGGGATTCGCACGACGAAATCCGCGAATAATCCGCGACGACCCGACCATTGGCGCATGAGTGGGGAATGACGGCATAGAATACGCGTCACTGCCTCTCGCTCTTGGGGGGAACCGTCAACAAAAGAAATCCCGTCGCCAATTTGCAAGGACGGCTTTGCGGGAGGCCGTGTTACTTCATGAAAACCAGTGAACAGGCATTTCCCATCCAGATTTATTGTCAATGGTAACTGCAAGAGAATGGTTTGGCCCAGAATGACAGGAAATTCCCTCATCCCCGGCAACACTAAGAATGAGCCCATGTGGGGCGTGCCCTGGAAATCAAAAGGTGTTTCGACCAGTCGCGTAACCTGCACAGCCTCGGGGCTTAAGGCCGTCCCGACCGATGTCTGTAAAGACACTGTGGAAAGATTCAACTGGCGAACAACGGAGTCAGAAATAAAGGAATGAGACGCGCCGGTGTCGAGGAGCGCTGATAACCCATGACCCAAAATAAAAATCTGAAGGAGAATAGGTGGGGGGGCAGCTTGGAGAGATGTAACGAAACAGTGCGCCGCGTTAACTGTTACGCCTTCCCGTTTCCCTGGGTTTGAGGGCAATCTTTTGCGTAATGACCCGTCTTTTGACAATGAAAACACACAACCAAAGAAATGTCGTTTCCTCGCGAGTTCGACGATGAAAAAGTCCCCGTAGCCGGTTTGGCACCCGAATTGTCCGACGATTGTTGCCGAAGCCGCAACCTGCATTCTTGTGTCCCGTGCCGCATTGTTCTCTTGTGGTGCTCACACCATTGTTTCGGTGGTAAATCCACCCGGGGTCGTGAACCAGTTTTCCCGGAGGCTTGACCCGTTGCGGTTGAAGGGTGGTTTAGCCGGTAAGCTTCCGCCACGTCCACAAGATCGTCCCAAGATAGTTGGCGATTCTTGCCCCACTTCTTCTGTAACTCGTCCTTGAGGCCGGTTTCCGCACTGTTCACCAGCTGCTCCTTCAGGATATGCTGGATAACTGGTTCACAGGCATCCACGTCGTCGAGCGGAAGTTGAAGGTAATTTTCGTATTCCTCCCGAAGTCTTTCCCCAAAGTTGAAGAAACTTTC
>CAJPEX010002717.1:0-21770 GCA_905338405.1 Notodromas monacha
AAATACCCGATTCTATTGAGGAAGAGAACATAAACGGGCGTCACGCATTAATGCGGGCTGACGCGAAAAGAGGGGAACCAAAACAAGAGGGAACAGCTGCAAGGAGCCGAAAACCTTGTAGAAGAGATTTCAACCCAAATAAGAGAGGGGAAAAAAATAAAGAAGGAAATCAGTTTCTGGGTTACACCATTGACTTGAGAGAGTTCACAGAGTGTGATCTCAATAAGTAAGGCTAAACAGGGGTTTACCCTTTATAGGATAACAGAATCACCCAGGGCAATAAAAAAGAAAAAGTTCCATCTTTTTCCTCCAGCAAAAATCTCAAAATGATTCAGAGCAAGGGCAAAGTGAACACCAAGTGCAAACACAAGTGTTACTAAACTCTTTTCTCCTACTCTTGGTAGACTCCGAGAATTCTCGAAGTGCCTATACCATTAACAATAATGGTATCCATTTGGAGGGGGAAATGGCAGGGAGCAGCGCTGGGGCCGTTTCCTGTTTCCATTCCTCAGTCTGCAGGAAGTCTTCAAAAACTTCACTTGCTCTGATTTTGCTGGTAATTTTATATGTTCTTTTCATTACCCTGTGTAGCCTCTTCCAATAATTTTAGCTTTGTAGATGCAACCGTTTTCTTGTAGCAATTTTTTGAAAAGTACAACGATCATTATTTTTGTTGTGTCATACAACAAAGGAGAAATTTGAAGGTGATGGGTCTCCTGGAGGGAAGTAAAAAAAATTGTTTGTTTGCGTTGTTTCTCTTCAGTGCTCCTATCGATCGCGAGGTAAGAGGTCTTTGACAGCAGCTATCAGTGAAAGTGAAATCTTTCTAAAAAAGAAAAGTGAGTAAAAGTTTGCAAAATCTCGAAGTAAAAATAAATAATTTTGTGTTGATCACTTCCACAGATGGAGGTCATCATAGTTGTAATTGTGGGGCTGCTGGCATTGGGTTTTGTTGGCGCTGAGGCGCAATGCCAAGATAGGCAAGGGGCACTGGTCTGCAACAATGTTTGCAGAGCGGACATCGGTCAAGCTGACCTGTATGGCTTGGAGGTGACTTTCTCAGGCCAGGTGCTGGACTTGGATTGTGTCCAAGAGCATGGACTGGAGGTGAGTTGAGACAGGAGAGGTGTCAGGACCGGGCTTGACAGATTTGTTTTGGTGGGCCATTTTCAGAAGGTGAAAATGACGGGGCAGGTGCGTTGCGTTGGGCATCGCGATGGGATGGCCAGCGTCATCTTCCTGTGGGCGTGCGTCAAAATTTGTTTGTTGACAGAGGCGACATCTGTCCCAGGTTTGTCCAGTTTTTTGTTTGTTTCACATGAGCAGATAAACAATAGAAAGAGGGATAGTGGTAGAAAAGAAAACATTCAATATTGCATCCAAACTTTTCTAACACTGTGATTATCAATCTCTAGTTCTTTCTACCAGTTTGTACCTTGCTGAAGATAACACTCAAAGCACAACACAAACAATTACAGAGGCTAATTTCCAAGACACACAGCAAACAACTACAACTACTGAGGAAAATATCCAAACTGCATCAACATGCATTACAGTGGCAGATACAGAACAAACTGCAATGCCATCAACTACTGACCAGATATGGCCATCTACTGTTGTGCAAACCACAACACACATTACAACATCCATAGCACCAGGTATATAGTAAAATACCTATAGGGATTTTGTATTAAGCCATTTTCTTCATTTGTTCCAGCTGGGCCTACTGCTGCAATTGCAGTTAAGGAGACTTTTCAGGCCAAACCAACCCAGGAGATTTCCATAAGGGTTAAAGGCGGGGTTGCCGACCTAGAGGCAGACTTGGATCCCTGGACCATTTTGGAGATAATCTCCATGGTGGCTGGAGGGGTTAGTGCAACCTCTTTGGCTGCCTTTCTGGTTTGGCTGACAGAATATCTGAGGACCAAGGTTGGTTTCCTTTTAATATTTTTCAGCTGAATAAATTCAAATGATATTTTTGTCCAAATACTAATAACAGCTTCTTCTACTAACTTGCTGCTATCTTTCTTTCTTTGCATGGCGATACTTAGCGCCGTAGTAATAGGAAAGAGAAAACTCAAAAGAGGGAGGAGATAGAATTAAAATCCATGTCTCCAGTAAACTTCAATGAAATTTCAGAGAATGAATTTAAACAATGTTCTCGCAATTATGCAAGTATCAGAGCTGGATCTCTTTGAGTTTCTTCTTTCAAACCAGGTGAATAAAAAGCATGCAATTAGTAACCCACACAGTTGCATGGTCAGGCACTAATACTGTTGGGCCTTCCTCCTCTGGGCTTTTTGTTAATTACATTTACAGTGGTCGTACATGCGGGACCTGATGCAGGGACTGGAGACGCCAAAGCAGGAGTCTGATGAGGAGAATGGCAAAAACGCAGTTGGCAATCTATTGGGCCTTGAGGCCATTGATGTCCAGGGGGAAAATCCCTTTGGCATAATTTTTGAACAGCAAGAGACTGCTGTATAAATTTTTGTACAAAAAGTTGAAAGATGAAAAGTTGCTTGCCCTTGAATGTAAATAATCGATGTGGGCATAAGCAATAGAAAGCTGTACTAAGTTCTAAGACTTGGTTTTCTTTTCTTTTGCCAAAATTTTCTCTTTCAGCTGTTTCTTCTCCTTTTCAGAAAGTTTTGCATCTTGGATCCAGCTATTGGATGGAGAGGAATCCAGTTGAAGGATTCATTTCCAACCTGGGGTAAACAGGCATTTTAGGCGCAGTAGGTCTCCTTGCAATAAACTCCACAGTGGACATTTCATTATTAACTGTAGGTCTTAGTTGTGTCCTTGTCCTCAGTACAAAAGAAATTTTTGCATAACATAAATACATGAGGCTTAATAAAATGATTGACAGCAAACTAATAGACACAATCATGTAAATGTACCCATGATCTCTGAAGTGGATTTGCAACTCAGTAATGTCAGTTGAAATTTGATGTAAACCTGGAACCACTGCAGGGATCTCATTCACAGCATTAATTTCAATGTTCTCAAGATTTGGAAGGACATCCTTGAATGGTCCATTAACAATAGTATATCTACAGAAAGGCTTGAACAGGAAGATTCCAGAATAGAGAAGTTCATGAGAGGTTTCAGAGGGCAAAAGACTTTTCTCTTCAGAACCAGAACAGTACTGAGTAATCCTTCCCTTATCTTGGTCCACAAAAGCAAATTCATCACTGTCTAACTGAACAACAGTATCAACAGGATTATTAATTTTTCTTGTGGGACATTTGGAGTGAACATTGGATTGTAATATTGCTGTATGTCCTGCAATTTCTCTCTAGAATTGACTGAAGCAAGCCAGTTGGCTCTGGGCTTCACACCAGTCGCAATCTCAAAAGGAGAAGCTTGTAAAGCCTCATGCTTTGAAGAATTGTGCACCCAAGCTGCAAATTTCAACAGCTCATCCCAAGTTTGTCGGGTCTCTGGGTCAAGATAGAGTGCTAGGTACTCATGTAATTCTCTATGCACTCTTTCATTTTGACCATTCCCTTGAGGCCTATATGCGGTGGTCGTATTTGTTCTTGCCCCAATAAAGTTTGCCATATCTCTAAAGACTTCACTGAGGAAGTTTGTTCCTCTGTCAGTGAGAATCCTTTTGGGAGCTCCAAAGAGACAAACCCAGCCACTCAAGAAGAGTCTAGCAGTTGTCTGTGCTGAAGCATCATGCATTGGACAGAAAACAATCCAGAGTGAGAGGCGGTCTTGAATGACCAGCACATATCTAGTACCACTTTGACTGCTTGGGACAGGTCCTACAACATCAATGCTGACGTCCTCAAAACATTCTTTGGGGATCCCAGTTGATAAATAGGGAGTTCTATGAGCAAAATTTTTGGTTGCTTGACATGTCTTGCAAGAATGGATGTATAGTACCACTTTGACTGCTTGGGACAGGTCCTACAACGTCAATGCTGACGTCCTCAAAACATTCTTTGGGGATCCCAGTTGATAAATAGGGAGTTCTATGAGCAAAATTCTTGGTTGCTTGACATGTCTTGCAAGAACGGATGTATTCAGTCACATCTTTCTCAAGATTTGTCCATGTCATTTCCTGGTGGATTGCGAAAGTTGTTCTATCTATACCACCATGCCCTTTGGAAGGGGGATCATGGAATAATCTGATTATTTCCTGTCTTAAAGAAGGTGGGATCCAGATCTTCTTGCCATTTTTCTCTTCTTTATAGACTAGACCATCATGTACTGAATACATTGGGCCTTTTGGAACCATTTTGACTTTCATTGTTGCTTGCTGAACTAAATCAGTTGAGATGAATGGTACAAGATCAGATTGCTGCAGGAATGGGGACAGATAGGCACAAATCTTTGAATCTGGGGGATATCTGGACAGGGCATCTGCATGGGGAATATGAAGACCTTTCTTGTCCCCAACACAGTAGTTGTACTGATTGAGAGTGGTGAACCATGTGATGGCTCTCCTACTATCATTTTGCCTTTGCCTACTTAAGTAAGGAATAGCAATATGGTCAGTTTTGATCACAAAGGGGTGACACCACAAATATGATTTGAACTGATTTACACCATAGAAGACAGCTAGGATCTCTCTGTCCGTGTTTGGATAATTCATTTCAGCAGCATTCAAGGTACGTGAAGCACATCCAATCAGTACTTCCATCTTACCCAATTTCTGAGTAAGGATTATGCCAACTGCCAAAGCAGAGGCATCCGTAGTTAGGATAAATTCTTGGGAGAAGTCGGGGAAGGAAAGGATGGGGGCTGTCATGTGACAATGCTGCAGATCCTCCATGGATTTCTGCTGCTCAGGAGACCACAAGAAAGGAACATCCTTTTTCAAGAGATTGTATAGTGGTCGGGCTCTGATTGCAAAGTCTTTGATGTAAGATCTAAAATTTCCCACAAGACCTAAAAAGGCTTGGATTCCCTTGACATCCTTGGGAATTGGGAAATTCTTAACAGCTTCCACCTCAACAGGATTAACCTTAATACCTTCCTGACTCATCAGAAAACCAAAATATTCAATCTGAGTTTTGAACAGTGGACATTTGCTAAATTTGACTTTTAAACCTGCTTCATTAAGACGTTGGAAAATTTCTTGAAGATGTTTAAAGTGATCTTCAGCATTCTTTGAGTACACAACAATATCATCTATGTAGATAGATGATATCCATCTATGATATCTATCTTGTTATCCAATGGTTGTAAGAATAAAAAGATAAATCAGTCACGCTGACGTCTCTGCGCAAAAGATTTCACTTATTTCCTCAGTTTGACTTTGGATAAACTTAAGTGAGAAGTATTAACTCGTATTCCGGGTTCTTAGAAATGAAAAGGTCTTCTTGTAATAAGTGCAACAGTATATTTGCAAGCAGCAGCAACTTAGTCAGACAGACTCTCAACAGACAATGAATACCAAAGGTATGCTCGGGCATCCTTTTATGAATTCAATGGTACACAGGTGAATGACCGGTCATGAACCAACCCAAAGGAAAAGTAAACCGGATACGCATGACCGCAATACACTCTTTCTATATGCGGTATGACGGGATGAACGAGTCACATGGAATTTACACCACGTCAAGTATTCTACGTCAGTCAGGGTACACTCAAATAATATAAGATGACAAACTCTCCGCGGCTGAATAAAAAGAAAAGTTCCATCTTTTCAGAAGTGAGTCATAAAAAGTGTGAATAGGTCACAAAGGTTCATAAGTGGAATTTTCCTCTGAAGTGCACTTGAAGTGCTACACTGGCAATCAAAAGTAAGGAGGCATGTCTGCTGGGCATCAATATCTGATGTGGTTCCCATATGACAGCCATCCAGCCAAAACAGGATTCCACAAAGGGGTAATGTGAGGGATGCTGGGGAATGTCAATCCCCACACCCTGAGGAACAATAATTCCAGACAAGTTTTTACAACTTGTTTCCTGAGATGTGACCTGGAGGAATTGAGATCATTCTGAGTGATTTCCTGGAGGAGTGAGCATCTCTTATTCTGAGTGAGTTATGCCCTGTGAAGGTTTTTAATCTACTCCTCCAGTGCATATTCCTGTGACTTGACCAAATTCGATTTTTTTGCAGGGTTTCTGACAGAAAACGCTACAAGACGACGCTTGCGAGACAATAAAAAGATCAACGACGCGCCGCGGGAAGTCCAAGAAAATTGATTTTTGGGACAGTCTGGTCAGCATAAAACAACAAAATGGAAGCCGTAAAAATAGTGAGTGTCTGAAACTCAGTGTCAAAAATCCAAAATCACAATTTCGAATTTCTGCCAGTTATTGGTGGTGGCATTGGGGTGGCACCTGGTGGATGCTGCCCCTTGCTCAAATGTGGCAGGCAGACTTGTGTGCAGTGACATCTGTGAGGCTGGAGAAGTGGCACCTGATTTTGACTTTGCTGTGGACTTCTTTGGAGATAGGTTGGACCTGGATTGTGTCAGGCATCATCACCATGAAGTAAGTCTCACAAACCAAAGATTATAGGGCAAAAATACAGTGCTTCAATACTTCAGAAAGTCAAGCTATCAGAGCCCACTTTTTGCAGGGGGAAAACTAGGGGAATGGAGAGGATAGTTTTTCCCTGGGACTTGTGCTATTTTAATTTTAAAAGTAAGTCCAAAGAAATTCACAACAAAAGAAACTTGAATGTTCTAACCCATCTAACAATTTTTCAGAGAATGAAGTCCAAACAGTCAGGACAGGACTGAGGCAGGCCATACTGGGGACTCCTACTGGAACAGGCATGTTGGAGTTGATCAAGGATGAAGTCACTAAGGAGGTTGATCAACAACTTCTTGACAATGGATTCAACAAGGATACCTCTACTATACCAGCCACTCCATCATCCAAGATTATCCAAGGGCTGCTCACTCAACCTTTGACATCTCCCTTAACTGATGTTGTTGGAGGAGAAATTTCAACTGCTGGGGCAACAAACCCAACATTCATGGCTGGGGCCACAGATGGACTCCTGAATTTGCTGGTTGGCGCCGAACAGATAAACATCACTGTTGTTGATAAGTATGGCAACATTGTTCAGGCAGCCTTACCCTGGTTTGTGGTGAAAGTCATTGCTTTGTGCGCGGGGGCTCTCAGCACTCTTGCTGCAGCCATAACTGGCTTGGTGTGTTGTTGTTGCAAGGTGTGTGGCTGCAACAGATAACTTATGGTTATGGTTCTTGAACCTTTGCTTTTTGCATGGCTTTTTTCTAACGCATAGAATCGGAGAGGGAAAATAGTCTTGAAGAAAATAACTTCTTTTGAGATTGAAAGGGGAAATAGCAAAACGTCTGATGCTACAGCCATTAAAAATCTTTCCTTTGTGGAAGCTTTGGAAATATCTGAACTCTCTAGACGTTCTGCTACTATTTGTCCTGTCAGATCTAGAAAATTAACTAGTGAGTTCCCTTTCTGATAACCATCCATGCTTCTGCTTTGCTATGTCTTGCAAGATTTTTTCAAGAGCATCATCAGTCTGGATTGAGCAGTGAAATGGTGAAGAACTCAAAATTGGTGATTTTTCTCCTGTGTTTAGTGATACCTGGAAATTTTGCAATATTAAAAACTCTTGGCAATTTAGCTGGAAATGTAGTGGGTGTAGCAAATACTGCTACAAATGTAGCAACAGATATATTATTCCCCCCACCTCCTATACTACCTGAAAATAAAGCTAAAGAGGATAACTCAGGACTCACTTCTCCAATAAAAAGTTTCCATGGAGAAATTGGGATTGTATATCAACAACAGCCTCATGTTTGTTTCCCTCATAACATATTATGGACAATAGAACAGCATATACCTATTGGAGAAATTGCTCAGAAAATAAAGAAAATTCTTGATGATACTAATCAATATTATACTAGAGCTACAAAAAAAAACTGATGTAGAAGCATTTGACGAAATGATGGAATTATTAAAAAGCGTATTCTTCAAAAAAATGATTTACGCAGAATACTAACACATTTGTATTATGAAACTCAAACTTATGATAGGAACATTCATCTTGATATCCCAATATTACCAGATTCTCACCTAAGAGAAATATATGTTTCAAATTCGGCTAATCCAAGTAAAACTCAATTATTGCTGAAAGTAAGTCAAAAAAGGATCATTCTTCCAAATGAAGATTTGTCAGGATTTTTAGATGACATACAATCAGCTTTTACATAATATTTAACACTAAATTTTACAGAATTCTATGAAGCAACAGGATGGCAAATTAACGCAGTATACACTGGAATTGCAACTAGAATTTTAGCATTAAATAATCAATTATCCGATTTAATCACAGGCTTAGATGGTAAGCATGGATTACAACATTGTTTACGACAATTAACAAGAAATGAATTCAACAAAGCTATTAAGGAAATATTAAACCATGAAGAAAGTTGGATCCCAGCAGACTCACTAGAAACGTTCGTACATACAAACCCTCTTACCACAGGTAAATTCATTAATTGTAACCCTGATACAGTAACCAATACTCCAAATTCTGAATGTATTTACAAAATGATAACTTTAATACCCATCTTAAGAGATAGCAATATTTACAATGTACTGAAATAATTAGTAGCTCCTGTCTACACAATGATGAGGATGGTACTGGAAAATGGAAAATTGTCAAATCAACTTCACCAACAATACTCATCAGCAAAAACAATGCTGTATCTTACGAAAGTGACAAACTCCCAACATGCATAGAACAACAACATTACTATTTTTGTAAATTATGCATACCATCACATATGTTAAGTTGTCCTTTGAGTAATTGCACAACTTCAATTTTGGCAGGGAGAACAAATGCACAAATAAGAGCAGCATGTAATCTAATTGAAATTGAAACACCTGATAAGGAAGTTATACAATTAGACAAAGACAAGTACATTTATGTCAACCCTTCTGATATGCACAAAGAACCAGAATCCAAAGGAACAGTAACTCAAGAATGCAAAGATGTTAATGGAAAATTAATCACCAACCAATATGAGTTACCTAGTTCTGGAGTACTTTGATTTCAACCAAATTGCAGCTATCATTTTGTCAATGGTCCAATCAATAGTATCATACCAGATATTGAAAATGTAGAAATCACATCTACCTACACTAAACCACTGCCAAAGAAAAGATTGAACTTACTTAATCTATCCTGGTTAGAAACTCATTTTAAAAATTATGGTCAATACTATTTGATTGCATTAATAGTTACAGTAAAGATAATATTAAGTATTATTGGATACTTTTTCTACATACGTATAAGAATGATCAAATATCCCAAGAAGAAAATTGTCACTGACATAATTGAAAATTTACTTCCAAATCAAGATACCATCTGACCCAATCAAAAGAAATTATCCATCCAAGAAATTTGCAAGGCTCAAGAAAATATTCAACTTCTAGACAATATTCCTACTGCCCCAACTGAAAGACAAAACCTTCCTGGAATTGAATTTTATTTAGTCCCCAGACAAACAGCCCCAAGTACTCTTTATCCATCAATTACAATCAAGAATTGAAAAATTTTTGGAGAAAAGGAGAAATAGACCTTGGCATGGAAAAGGAAAAACAAGAAACCTTGTATTTTTGTATATACATGTTTGAAAAATATACGCTGATATCTTTGATATGCTTATACTTTCCAAATGAAGACGCTTATTGAAAAACGCTTATATCTATATACCATGGGCATATATTCAAAACATGGGCATATACATATTTTTCAACTTTTGTATTTGAAGAAAGAATTCACGTTTGCCAAGAAAACTTTATATATTTGCAACCAACAACGCAACCAGATTGAAAACCAAAATCATTCAGCAGAATTTATTTCTATCATTTCAACTGCTCCAGTTCTCGATTCAGCGTCATCCAAATCATTTAGAGGAAGCAATGGATAAAATCCCAACCAATACCTAATCCAAAAGAAGCATTCCGAAAAACAGTTTCTTGAAAAGTAAATACAAAGAGTTAAAAAGATTAAAGCCCCAGCAAAAGCTAAAATAATTATAATGACAAACAAAATATGAAAACCGAATGGGAAATAATTGCGCGCATCAAAATTTGAAAAATTGCGTTTTTGGTTTGTGAAAATTGTGGTCAATAACAACGCCACCTGAGTGGTGAAAGACACCAACGTCAACGTGGAGACTGTGGTTAAAGCAACTGATGCCGTCACCAATGCCTCCTGTACACCCTCTGTTGAAACCACTACTACACCAACCTCCTCCACCTTTGTCACCGAAGTTGAAACCCGCAACAATCCCTGTGTGGATGTCACCTGTTCCTGTTCAACCTTACAACCCTTGCCTTCCACAAGGATCCCCTCCTAAAAACCACTACATGAAGTATCATCAAACAGCCAAAGTTCCTGAACAACAAACAAACTCAAGAAATTGTGTTTTGTGATTTGTTTTTTGGCGATACTCACTGTAATAATCCCATTCTGTTGCGCACAGTCCAAATTTGCTTTGTCCCCAGAAAAATGAATAATCCCATTCGCAATAGCAGAATCAGAAACATATGCCCCGCATAGATCTGAACACCACCAAATGTTATTTAATACATAACAATTGGGATGGAAATTAATAATCACTGCTACAATTGAAAGTAATCCCCCTTTAGCTATCATTTTTTTGTTTGGATTTGAAAGGAGACTTTAATGTAACTACCCAAATGAGAGAAATCCCCATCCTTACTCAGGAAAGAAAATTCACATCTCTCATCAAAATATCACAGAGGCACTTGAAATACTTGCAAATAATTATCGAGTTTAAAAATCTGTCAAGCCATTTGGAGTGGATGTCAGATTCATTTGAATGAAGAAAAAGCAAGCTTTTTCTTGTTTGTGCCAGGTGATTGTTATTGGTGGAAATTCCCCAATAATAATTTGCTTTGAAACTCGCCTGCGTTTCTAGAGACACGCATGCGTTCTCTCGAGAGCTTGCCAAAGGCAGCGCTTGCACACCAGCAAGAAAGAAAGAGAGAAAGACTGAGAAGGGATGAGATAATTATTTAGAATATTATCGCGTAATATAATAATCATCTCCAAACTCCTTTCAGTTCCAAGAACCAATTAATCATTGACAGGCGCCCCTCCTGACCCAATTACGCACGCATGTACATGCAACAAACATCTGGGATTCCCCACTCTGCGGTTCTTCCCAAAGCACATGTACAATCACGTAATTGCAACTGTGCAGTTTCCAGAACTTTCTGTGTTCCCCTTCTGGGTTTTGAGCAGTATATAAACCCTGGTCAAAACCAGGATTAGCAGCCAGTTGTGCATTGACTTGTGAAGTGACCCTTCTGGTATAATCCTCTGTGTTTGCTGGTGTCTCTGGATTGTGTTGTGTGGTGATTATTACGTAGTAATAATAAAGACTATTTCTGTACTATTAAAGTACTTGCTGGTATTCTTTATGCATACCTCTAAAAGTAGAGATACACGAATCTAAGGTATTTCTGAGATAAAGTAATATTCTCAGTTATTCCCAATAAGGGGATAACAGACCATTTGAAATAACCATTGCAGAAGAGAAAGCCAAGAAAAATGGTTGACAGAAAGAAGTCAAGAAATAATGAGAAGACTGAAAGCCAAGAAAAATGGTTGACTGAAGCCATAAAGAAATAATGAGAAGATCCAAGGCTAAGAAATCTCAACCAATAAAGAAAGTGATTCGCCAAAAAGAAAACATGTCCAATCTTCAAAAAAAATCTTGCCACCAATGGCGGAGAGGGTGCATCACTGATTGGCAGATCTTTGAGGCAAACTGTTTGGTTTTCTTTCTGACTGTGTTTTCAAAAAGTGGATCAACTTTTCCAACTATATGTTCTTGTGCTTGTTGGAGTGATCCAATAGTCTGTCTTCTTGATGAAAAGAAGAGAAATACATCTTAATCTTAAACTTTAGTCCTTATTAAATAAGGACAGGCCAGCTACCCAGGTGACTGCTATGTTCTCTTTCCTTCTTCCTTTCCCTCTTGTATGGAAAATTTTCTCCAACTCCTTGAAACCCTTTTAACTGTGTTGCAGAACTGTCAGAGATTCAGTGACACCCATCCTGAAGGTTTGCTGCTGGCCTCATGGCTCCCACTGACCCACACCATGCACTTTTTTTCTTGTTCAACTGGATTGTTGAAAGTGATTTCAAGAGATAAAGATTTTAAATTAAACATAGGTTGAGCAATCCAGTCGACCAGAAAGAAAGTACATGGTGTGAGTCACTGGAAGGAGCGAAGGCAAGCAGCACACCTATTCTCAAAAATAGTGAGCAACAAACAGCATCTCCCTTGGAAATGAAATGGATACATGGGTGAATCACTGTATTTTCATGCATAAGATATTTCATATTTTTCCAATGCAAGAATTCATGTACAATCCAGCAGTATTCCAACAGAATGCTTTGCAATGAACATCCGAAGAAAATGAGTGAATTCCAAAAGAGTCCATCAAAAATATGAATATATCTTGTTTTTGGGCAATGATGGTCATCATTTGTGCCAGAAGAACCTCTCTTGTTCAACAATCTGGCGATCCTTCATTGTGAAAATTACATATTCGAGCTTCAATTACCCTCAGGCTGTCTCAATTTTTTCCTTAATCCAGTTCACAAAGTGTGACACTCGGGCATAGACTCCAGGAAACCCAGGCTTTGCGCATTCAATGCCCCAAGAGACAACTCCAACAAGTGTGTTTGTTTCTTTGTCCACCAGTGGCCCTCCAGAATCTCCCTACAAGACACATGGATATATGCAGAGAAATATTTGAGAAAAACCAACATTATTCCAGCAAGTCCCAACAGAAAGCAAATCTTGCACATCTTAAAACCATCTTGTTGTTAGATTATTACTCACTATCATGCAGTTCTTTTATCTCTTAATTTTCCAAATAGTTTTCAGTAATGTTGTCTAAACCAGTTTCCACAACCTTTTTGGGTCCATGGAATGAAAAGTTTCCTAGAAAATATTTTGCGGACCTGCAAACTTCACAAAGATTTTCTGTTGAATGGCAAAGTTTCATCATGATTACAACAGCAGAAATGTTTCGCTTGAAAGACTTTAGGGGGAGCATTTGATAAGTTTCTGCTTTCTTTGAATAAATTTTTTTTTATGAAGCAGGTGTAGTGGAACTCTGAAAAATTAGGAAGGTGTGCTTGAAGAAAGGTTTCTCAGAATGGAAGAATATAATAATACATTTCAGTGGGTGAAAATTTGTCTGAGTTGGTATTAGGAGAAAAGATAATTTTTATTTTTCCATCAGATAATTAAAAATACAAATGTCTTTACAAAATTCCAAATAAATATGACAGACTTCATTGCTAATATCGATCAATTTATTTGGCTGCAGAAAATTCATGCAGACCAGCAAAATACTTCTGTGGACTGGTGCTGGTCTGCAGTCCACTAATTAGAGAAAAATGGTCTAAATAACTTCTGAGAATACCTGGTAAGACCACATTACATAGAAATATGAATGAAACAATTAGTGTTGAAACAAATATTCAGTAAACATATATACAGGAACAAACTTTTCTGCAGTCCTAGCAGAAAATGCATAGAGTTCATGTTGGAACAATCTCATTAGATTAAAGTTTCCAATGTCAGTATAAAAACGTTTTGCAGCATTTTTAAAAAAGATTCTGCAGGCTGAAAATTTCCTGAATAAGGCAGTTATACACTGAAATTTCTGATCCCAAAGTTGACTGACTGGTTTTTGCTGCATGGATGGAAGCTGCAATCAATGACAAACATATTTTAATTGGTTCCATACAATTACATCATACTCACAGAAACAAGAAACTGGTGCAATTGATGGATTTCATGGTGAGTGAAGCTAACTTTTCTATAGATCACTCAGTTTTTCAAACAATGATGAAATCTCAGAATTCCAGAGAATAAGACACATCAAATAGAGTACTGTATATATTGACAGGTGTGATGTAAAAATTTTTTAGACAGCAATTTGTAAAATCTTGCTATAACAAACTTCCTGAGGTTCCCAGAAGTTTGTTGTAATGATGTTATATTATGTAATGTAATTCAAAATGACTAAAATACATACGAGGTATGCCTAATACAATTATTCTTCATTTCGGACCGTTTCACAAATTGAGGCCATCCATAAAGCGTAAAACTTGGAGAAAATCTTACAGTCGAGTCGAAGTGTCCAGTATACAATAATTGCATATTAGTTCATCCTTGCACGAAATCAAACAGCATAATTTGGCTGATGAACCTAGGCTCGAAGGCATACTCAAGACTTGAGCGACTTACTTGGCATGTGTCCACTGTGCCACTTTCAACTCCTGCACAAATCATGTCCTCAGTCAGGCTGTTGAAGGAAAGTGAATAATTCCCCTTGCAAACATCAAAATCGATATGATTCACTTCTGCCCACTGCAACTCAGAAGGACTTCCGCCCCCATAGCTCAACCTACCCCATCCAATGATGAGAAGGGAGGCACCTTAAAAAATTCTTATAATAAGTTAGTTACCCTATTTACTGGAGTACCACACACAACTTTTTTCCAGAATGTAAGGCAGAAAAAAAAGGTGTGCGCGCATAAAATTTTCAATGAAAATTTTGAGAAAACCCTGCGGGTCATAAGCAGGTACATTTAACAAATAATAAAAGAGGAAATTGGTGCTGCCCAGTCTCATTGTTCATGTGGAAATATGGTTGAAGCCATGGCAATTTTAGGAATAGTGCATTACTTTTAAGCAGGGACAATTTTTCTCCTATAAGAATCATATCTGAGATGTAACAGGAAGTAAAAACTGTGGCAAATTGTCATCTATAATAGCAGAAGCTGCCCTTAAATGCAAGCCCATTCATCTGCTGCTCCTGTAGATATTAAAAAGGAGGGAGGACAAACTATTAATGTTCAAAAATGGATCCATATGCAATAGCCACAAGATTTCAAAACATTTAGTGCACTACAAATCATACACCACCAGGATTTGACAGTGCAAAAAAATAAAACATTTACAATTGCATCCTCTCACTTCTAGTAAGAAGTTGAGAGTGATTTCAGAGGCTGAACACATGGGGGAATGTGCAGCAGGTTACAAGTTTGATACTTCTGAGTCCTATATTCAAGTCTGGAGGCAGCAAAATCAATACATTCCTTTTTCAGTAGTAAAAAAATATGTTTTTTAAATAAATTTCTGGCTAGCAAAAACTGGGGTGCGCGTCATACACAGGGATAAGTTTTTGGGCAATTTTCACTCCAAAAATTGGGGGTGCAAGCCTTACTTGAGGGCACTTGGTACTCCAGTATATCATTTTTCTCAAGAGAATAAGTTTTTACATGGGTAACATTTCCAATCACAAACCTGGTAGCAGAATAAGGTCATGTGAAGGCAGTCCAATTGGAGAAACGAAATCATCAAATGTAAGAGGTTTATGGAGCTTGAGCAAGCAAACATCATTTGTTGGACGTCCCCTTCTGTCCCTGTTTACAAAAAAAAATATGGAATATTGACCATATTATCGAGTATGCATAATTACAACTTTAAGCAGTAGCTTCGGTTTTTCACTGCAGTTATTTTTTCTATTCATCCTCAGTTTCCACTACAGTAAAATATCGTCATAACAAATACCATTGAACTTCGCTGATATTGAAAAACCGTGGAATTGAGCAATTTTTATTGTAAATCACACTAAATTCTCATGAAAACCAAATTTTGAGGACTTGAGAATAAGTTTGTTGTAGCGAATAATTTCTTATGAGGAGATTTTTAAAATTAATGCATGGAAAAAATTCCCCTTCCGACCTGCCTATAATCAACTAGCATTGAAGAAATAAATCTTTGTAAAATTCTTGAAAATCATGGGAAAAAATGTTTCTTTTTCCTGAAAAGAACTCACACAGCATATCCTTCATGGATGATCACGTCAACCTGGGATCGGATCTGTTCAGTTCCATCGTCTTCGTTTATATTGTGATTACCGGCATGAATCTAAATGGAACACAGCGAAATATTTCTATTTATTAGAAATAACCTGGTTTTAATTGGACCTGATGGTAAAAGTTTGAAGAAAATTGTGCTCACAGTCGCTCCCTCAGCACCAGAGCAGCAATGAGCAGCCGTTAGTATAAACGTTTCCGTCAAAATACTGCCACCACATCTGAGGTGATTCCCATGGAAACTTGCAGAAATCACGAAAGGAAATTGGCCGTGTTTCGCTGTCTGGCCACCGACGATTCGACCATCGGTGTGATGCTGCTCCGATGTACTATTATCCAAATACCTCTCTGCTGAAAAGCAAAATGCAGTTGGACTTGAATAACTCAAACTTCCCTGCATCGATTTTTTTCAAGTCTCTCAAAAAAGGAATGAAATGAAAACCTCACCAAGCTTGAAAGGTTTCCCCCTCAAATATCTGTAACTTGAAATTTCAGGAAGGCCTTTTGGCTGTTTTTCATTGGCATGGGAAAGAGCAACCAATGCGCTAAAATTTAATGAATTATTTTTGTAGTGAAAACCAATTGGGCAAATAAACCCTCCTAGTTCAGCCTACTGAAAGCTCATTTAAAAATCAATTTAAGGCCTGGAATCACCCATTACAATTTCTTGCTCTCTTCTTCTCTCAACAAAAATTATAGTTTCCCTAATACAGTACAGTGAGACCCCAAGATGCAGACTTAATTAGTGCATCATGACTGTCCTGATGTTGGAATGTCCCTAAGTCAAATCCAATTTACCTAAAGACTTCAATTCTAATATATTTTAGTGGTTCTCCTTTTTTCAAAAATTATAAATGAGTCCTCAAAAAATTTGATAAAAATTGCTTCCCTCAACTTGAAGTTGTAGAAACCAACAGTACAGAACAACCACATTGTAGCTGATCTTTTGGTATCAAAATGAAATACAAAAAAGCAAAGAAAAAGAATAAGGTCTTGCTAGAATATGCACTTCAAAATACTCTAAAAAGAGAAGCACAAAATCATTGCTAATTGGTAAGCTTGCTTTTGGTCATGAATTAGAGTGAATTTACTTGAACTATTTTTGAATTTTTGTGCATATAAATAACGTGATTTGTTTGAAAGGTGTCAAAATTAAAAATAAAATGGTTCAGTTTTATAAGTTGCAGAAAAGTGTCCCTAACTTGAGCCAATGTCCTGATCTTGGGCCTAATTATGTTTGTTGTTCCAATGTCCCTAAATCAACTTGTCTGTATGTGGATATTGGGGTCTCACTGGTCTCAAAACCTCTTTAACTAAATGTTTCTGCTTGTACCTTTGGAGTTCAACTTAAGAGGGTTCAACAATATTTTTGTGAAGATTCATTCATTCATAATTTTCTTTTTTATGCCAAGCATTCCACACCATCTGAACTGAACTTCTAAAAGACTTGGGATTCACACATTTCAATAAATAGGTTATCACCTGAATCTTGGAGGACCAGGGAACAGTGTTAGCTCCATATGATATCTCCTCAAAAATCTTTTCTAAATTGTTAAATCAATTTATAATTATCTGGAAACTGGCTGAATACCTTGAGCTTTAAATAATGACCACTATAATTGTACATGGTGTGCAATTTCATCAAAAAAGGGTGTCTACCAAAGAATTCATGAATTAGTATGTCCTGTCTCCTGTGATGTATATATATATTTTTTGAACAGGCATGTTTTGTTGGAAGGGGGGGGGGGGTTAACCTTGGGAATGTTGACTAGTATAGAAAATATGTAATATTCAACTACTGTATCTTTCTATCTATGACAATTTCTAGATATACTTTTATGAACTCACTTTTAGCAGCACATGCCACAGATATTATCAAAGAAATGCACAACACTGATCTTAGCATTTTTTTTTTGGATTTCACAGTGATTATTTTGCTCTCTTTTTTAATGCACTTGCTGATGGTGAAGTTTGTGAGAAATAAATTTTCGAGTTTGTCATTTATATAAGGACTCACGTGGACACGCCTAAACAATCCGGAATATGTCATGGAATGTACTGTATATCGAATGAGTCTCGTTTCTGTCGTTCAAAGGCATGACGGAGTGATAAAATTTGCATCCAGCTGCGAAATTAAGTATTGTACTTTGAATCGTTTTTTATGTTCCACTGAATTTCATACTTATTGTACGTTTCAGAGCTTTTCACGCACTACGTGATTTTTGCACCTGTGAAGGTTGGCCCTGAACAAAGATTGCTTTCATCTATCGATATGTTCCGTGTTTCATCATGGTCACGTTCATATTTTTATTTGATTTCATACAAAATTGTATGTGTGTTAATTCTGAATGGATACCGAAATTTGAAACATTTGAAGACTCGATCGAGCCTGAGAAACGTTTATTTTGTCAATTTTTGACTCCGGAATCGAGTGAATACTGTACTCTATTTATGTCCAAGAAAATGCCAAATTGCGATGAAATTTGAAAATTGATTGGATTGAATCCCGTTTATGAATCCTATCGATAAAAGGTAGTCTTTTACGAGAGGGAATAAGTGAAGCTTCAAATTGTTCACGCTGTCACATTTTAAAAAGCAAAAAATATGCATTTTCAACCATAGAATTGAGAACAAACTTTCCAATTCTGCCAATTAATACAAAAAGGTGCGAGAAATACTCATGTTTATCTGCGTGGGTCAGTCTTTAACATGAAATAACCGTATGAATAAAAAACGCAGAAATTTCCAGTGAACGATGTTTAATGCATTATTATTCGCTTTTAATCATTGCCAGATTTCAACAAAATTGCTGCATAAAATGAAAATCAGATTCGGATGAACTTTTGCTATTAGCACTTTTTTATTTTTCATGCTCGAATCTGAGTCTGCATCCATGAAAGGCCCGGTATTTTAAAACTTCGACTTTGAAAAAATTAAAAAAAATTATTTCATTGCATATGCGTATCTTGAAAATTGAGCTTCACTTTTTAAAGCTTTTGTTCATATTTTTGATCATTTTTAACATATTTGATCATTATACTGCATCGTGTTTTGGAAATAAAATAGGTCAGAATAATTTTTACGTTTCTATTATTCTAGGTCTGCTGGAGACAAATGTCAGATTTCGAAGTTTTTTCTGATTTCTGAATCACGATAAAATGGAAAACCTCTAGAAAAATTTCGGTAAACATTTTCGAACCAAAAAGAGCACCATTAATAAAAGCCAGGAATCATCATTCATTTCGTGCAGCCTGTTTTGCCAATTATATCTGTTATATCCAAAACAAACATTGATTGCAACGTTAGTCTAATGTGGGAGAATGCATTTTGAATCGCTGAAATGGTTAAACTGGTTTCCACTGCAAAATAATTAAAATTCAAGCTTTTATGTGAGAAGAAGTGACTCATGTATTTTCCTGCCTTCCGTCAAAGTGCAAAAAAAAAAATCCAGGAATTGCCTGTTAAACACTTCAATCTTTGAACACCAAAAATGAAATCAATTCAGTAATTTTTCGCCATCGCTTTTTCCGCAGGAATAGCTCGCATTTTTCCATTGACCTTGACAAACACGAACGGTTTCGAGTTTCCGTCTTTATCGCAATCTTCCTGCAGAATCTCATCAGAGATGCGAGAAATCGCAGAAATTGGTTGCTGATTGTCCAATTTCCGATTGAAACGAGTTCCGAAATCCTTCGCCTCATCCGAGGAATTTGCAGAAAGGTTCGAACCAACAGCCCACGAAAGGTATGGCCAGTCTGTTTTTGCAGAAGATTTTGCGGAATCCAAGGTAGGTGTCATGACGGGTACCAGACCATCAATGATTGATTTCTGGATGCCTTCACGACGCTTTTCTCCAGTGACAGACCTATATATTGGGGAAACATTAAAATGCATCAAAATGATGTTACTTCCAACTACTGGTGACCTGATAAAGATTTGTGTTGACACAAAAATTGTCACATTGAGATTCATGGTTTTTAACATTTTTTGAACTGGAATTTTTGTAGGAAATGGGTAATAAAAACCAAAATGTGTTTCTAAAAACAGATAATCCAAAACCTGTCATAATTTCTGTACCTCTAATGAAATTAAGAGAATTTTTTTTTGAAAATATACCGGTACTACTCTACTTTTATTTATTCTGCTTTTTAATATGGTGCTTTTTGTCCACAGAAATGAAGCAAAATCACATGTGTTATAAATATTGTACAGTACTATACTTATTTCTGAATCAACTTTTCTACGCTTACCTGTTTGTTCTTCAAAATCAAGGAAATTTCTTTCCTTACTGTTAATTTTAAAGAACTCAGGCATAAATTTTGCCAGATGGAGCTGAAGAGTTTCCAATCAATGTTTCATGTTGTGTATTTTTTTAATGCTAAATTTTCTCTATGGAAAGGTATTATTTTTGATGAAGATGGGATTTTGCAGTTCAATTTTTTTACACTTTTCTTCCAAATTCAAAATTCTCCTTATGGCCTATATCCACAAAATCAGGACCAACACGCTGTTATACTGATGACACAGCAAAAGATGTCTTGGTTACAACAAGATTTTCATAGCAGTGCACATGATATAAGGAGAAACTGCAAGGATCAAGACAAATTTGTTCTGATGGAGAATCTATTTTACCAAGATTCATTGCAATGGAATTTTACTGTTCATTAAATTTTTAAAACACAATTCACACTATAATACCCCAGTGTGAATTAGTCACAAAATATAGATGCCTGTCAAGGGGATACTTTTGACCTGGAACAGTGTTGCTAAACTTGTATTTCTTGCTGGCTGAGAACTGTAGAGAGATTTTCAAAGAAAATGTTGGAAAACCTGCAGAAAGAGAACCCTTTATAGATTCCTTTTGGTCAGCTTTTGTCCCCTGGGTTGTAGTCTTGAAAGATTGTGAAAAGACTTGGGTATATAGCCTGGTATACTTTGGACATGACAGAATCTTCTTGCTGGATATCCAGGTTTTATAGTCAAGTCCATTGCATGAAATTGAATAAATAGAATGGAAGAAGTGGAATAAATCCTGGCAGCATCAATACTGTGGTACTCTAATTATTTGTTTTGGACTATGCCAAGGGAGTATTTGAGACAGGGATTATTTGAGACAAACATATATTGAAGTGAGCTACAGTATATAGATCTCTATATACAGTGGTGCCTCGCTGTACGACCGCACCACCCAACGACGGATTTGCCGTAAAACCATTCAAAACCCTGAAAAAGTGTCCCACCCAACAACCATTGTCCCGCCAAGGGACCATTTGTGGCTAGGCAGGCAACTTGGCTTGAAAAAATTTTGTTTCTTCCCCAAACGTCTACTAACCTATTTTTTTTTACATTTTTTCAGAGAATTGAGTGAAGGGTAATACAGTACTTTAGTAAAATTGAGGATGGCACCAAAGAATGGCAAAAAACAGGAGAAATCTTTCATCCATTTGGAAATTCAATATCTTTTTTTCTCACTTGATTCTCTGAAAAAATGTACAAAATAAGTTAGTAATCTAATTTCTGGCACACAAAAATGCACATCAAAAATGGAGTTGTCAGCTTAGTACCCAGCAAATAATGGGGGCGTTGGGCTGTGAACCGTTGAGGAAATGGACTGCCAACGGGTCCTGGAACCCATTCTCAGAATGGTTGGGAGCAGAGCCCAACGACCTGCTGTGGCATTCTCAGGGAAGCGTTCCAGGACTCGTTGGCAGTCCATTCAGAACACGGCTGGAGAAGAAGCCATGCTGAGAATTGTTTTCAAACGGACTCCCAACGTTTCCTGAGCAATAAAAATGCGCCCCTCGTTGAGAGCACCATTCCAGAATGCAGGGCTGGTGCGTTTTGGAATGGTACTCCCAACGTT